>RJWT010020554.1:0-17912 GCA_004365215.1 Cuniculus paca
TTTCCTTTCTTTCCTTGCCCCCCTCTCTCCCTAGTTCTCCCTCCCATTTGAACATTTTCTTCCAATTTTACAATATCTACTATACATTTTGGTCCTTATTTTCACTTTTGGTTTCTCATTCAAAAGAAACTATGTGGTATTTATTTACATGTGTGTCTAGTTTATTTCACATAAGAGTAGGTTCTCAAGGTGCATTGATATACTTAGAAATTTCTCAAGGTTATCCTTCTTTATGCCAGAGTAGTAGTCCATTGTAGAAAAGAACCACAGCTTCTTTATTCATTGGTTGACAGATATTTGGGCTGTTTCCAAGATTTAGCTCTTATGAACTGTGCTGTTATAAACAGGGGTGTGCATATATCACTGTGGTATGATGCTTTTAATTCTTTTGAGAAGATATCAAGAAGAGGAATAGCTGGGTCCAATTGGACCAGTGGTCCTAGTTTTTTGATGAATCTCTACACTGAATTCCACAGTGGTTGTACCAGTCTACACTCATACCAACAATGGAGAAGCGGTCCTTTTTCCCCACAGCCCTGCTAGTGTTTTTATTGGTTGATTTCTTGATAATGGCCATTCTTTCTGGAGATGAAATTCCAGCATTGTTTTAATTCATATCTCTCAAATGACCAGTGATGTTGAACATTTTTTTCACATATTCATTTGCCATTTCTACTTCTTCATCTGAGAAATGTTTATTCAATTCAGATGCCCATTTTTGGACTGGGTCTTTAAATTTGGGTGGGTATGCTTTTTAGAGTCCTTTATATATCCTAGATCATAATCCTTTGTCTGAGGAACGGATGACAAACATTTTTCCACATGGTTGTCTTTTCACTCTGTTGGTGATTTCTCTAGTTGTGTATAAGTTTTTTAATAACAAGAGATGCCAGTTATTGATTTTTTGTGATATTTCCTGTGTGATCAGGGTTTTGTTCATAAAGTCTTAACCTACATCAGTGTCTTGAAGAGTTCTACCTATTCTCTCTTACAGCAGATTTAGTGTTTCTGTTTTAGCATTTTGATCTTTGATCCATTTCAATTTCAGTTTAGAGCATGGTGTTAGACATGGGCCTAGTTTTAGTCTTTGGTGTGTGGGAAGTCAGTTTTTCCAGGACCATTTATTAAATAGGCTATCTTTCTTCCAATGAAGGAGTTTGGCCCTTTTATCAAGATAAAGTAGCTGAGTAGTTGTGTCTGCATCTTCTTATCTGTTCCATTGATCCTCGGGTCTGTTTTTTTTTTTTGCCAATACCATACTGTTTTTTATCACATAGCTTTGTAGTATAATTCCAAGTCAGGAATCATGATGCCCCCTGCTTTGCCTTTGCTGCCTAGAGTTGCCCTTGCTATTCTATATCTCTTCTGGTTTCAAATGAATTTTAGGAATGTTTTCTCCAGTTCTGTTAGGTATGCTAATAGTATTTTGATTGGGATTGAATTGAATCTATATAATAATTTTGGGAATATGGCCATTTTCACTATGTTGGTTTGTCTTATCCATGAGCAAGGAATATTTTTCCCTTTTTTGATATCCTCTTCAATCTTGTTTATCAGAGTACTGTATTTTCATTGAATAGGTCTTTTACTTCCTTTGTTAGATTGATTCTTAAGGTTTTTTTTTTTAATGCTATTGTGAAAGGTGTGGTTTCCCTAATTTCTCTCTTGGTGTGTTTGTTGTTGGTGTACAGAAATGCTATTGATTTCTGAGTATTTACTTTGTAGCCAGCTATGCGACTGAATTTAGTTATTAAATCTAGTAGTTTGGTGGAGTTTTTAGGGTCTTTATATAGAGTATCATGTCATCTGTAAATAATGATAATTTATCTTGTCCCTTTCCTATCTTTATTCTTTTTATTTCTTTTTCTTGCCTAATTGCTCTGGTTAATGTTTCCAGAACTATGACATATAGGAGTGGTGACAGTGGACATACTTGTCTTGTTACTGACTTTAGAATGAAAGCTTTCAGTTTTTGTCCATTTAGTATGATGTTGGCTGTTGGATTGTCACAGATGGCCTTTATCAGATTGAGATGAAGACCTTCTATTCCAATTTTCTGTAGGGTTTTTATCATGCATGGGTGTTGGACTTTGTTAAATGCTTCTTATGTATCTACTGAGAAGATCATACGATTTTTGTCTTTAGCTCTGTTGATATAGTGTATTACATTTATTGATTTGTGTATCTTGAACTATCTCTGCATCCCTGGGATGAATCCCACTTGGTCATGGCATATAATCTTCTTGATGATTTGCTGCATTCTGTTTTCCAGTATATTATTGAGGATTTTTGCATCTATATTCATTAGGGAGATTAGCCTGGAGTTGTCTTTTTTAGTTGAATCCTTCTCTGGTTTTATTATCAGAGTAATTCTTGTTTTCAGGAATGAATATGGGAGTATTGCTTTCCTTTCGATTTCATTAAAGAGCTTGAGAAGTAGCAGCATTAAGTCTTCTCTAACTTTCTTGTAGAATTCAGCAGTGAATCTGTCAGGACATGAGCTTTTCTTCGTTGGTAGGGTTTAAATTACTTCTTTAATTTCATTGACTAGTAGTGGTTTATTAAGAATTTTTTATCTTCTTGATCCAGCTTTGGTAATTCATATGTATCTAGGAATCTCTCCATTTCTTCTGTGTTTTCCATCTTATCAGAGTACAAGTTTTGAAATAGGTATTGATTGTCTTCTGGATTTCTGCAGAATCTGTTCACCCTTTTCATTCCTAATTGCATGGATTTGAATCTTTGCTTTCCTTTTTTTGATAAGGTTGGCTAAAGGTTTGTCAATTTTATCTAATCTTTCAAAGAACTAACTCTTCGATTCATTAATTCTTTGTATTGTTTTCTTAGTCTACCTTGCACTGATTTCTGCTATGATCTTTATAATTTCCTCCCTGTTACAAGCTTTGGGCTTGACTTGCTTTTCCTCTTCTAGAAGTTTTAGGTTCAACATTAAGTTGATGTTTGAGTTTGCTCTGTTTTCCTGATAAGGGAATTCACTACCGTGAATTTACCTCTCAGGCTGTTTCATCGTGTCCTACAAGTTCCAGTATGTTGTATTGGCCTTATCATCTATTTGCAGGAACTATCTAATTTCTTCTTTAATTTCATCTGTGACCCATTGGTTGTTCAGGAGGGTTCTACTTAATTTCCATGTGTTTATGAAGTTCTTGTGTTTTCTTTTGCTGCTGATTTCCAATTTCATTGCACTATGGTCTGATAATACTCATGGAATAGCTTTAATTCCTTTGCATTTACTTAAGCATGTTCTGTGAGCTAGGATATGGTATATTTTGGAGAATGTCCTGTGTGCAGCTGAGAAGAATGTGTATTCTGATGTTGTGGGGTGGAACACTCTGTAGATATTTACTAAGTCCATTTGTTAAAAAAAATAAGTTCATTTGTTCAAAGGTTTGGTTATGTTCTGATATTTCTTTTTATTTTTTGTCCAATTAATCTATTTGTGACAGTAGAGTACTGAGGTTCCCTATTACAATTGTTTTTCCCCATTATAATTGTATTAGTGATTGTTTGAAATTTCATGTCCATTAGTATTTGTTTAATACACTTGGGTGCACTGGTATTTATTGCATATATATTTATGACTGTTATCTCTTCCTCTTGTACTGTTCCCTTTACAAGGATCTAGTGACCTTCTTTATCTCTCTTAATCAGTCTTGGCTTGAAACTCACTTTATCTGCAAATAGAATAGCTACCCTGCTTTTTTCTGGATTTCTGTCACAGGGAGTATTGTTTTCCATTCTTTGACTTTCAGTCTATGAATTTCTTTTTGAATTAAATATGTTTCTTGTATGCAGCATATTTTTGGATCTTGCTTCTTGATCCATTCTCCCAGTCTGTTTCTGTTGACTGGTGCATTGAGACTATTAATATAGATGGTTATGACTGATAAGTATTGACTTATCCTTGTCATGTTATTTTCCTGTTATTGGTTCCCTTTCTTTCCCTTGTATTTGTTTGCTTTGCCTGGTAGATTCATTCTGTTGGGGTTCATGGAGTTATAAGCCTTGTTAGCTCTTTCTAGAATGTCCTTCAGAACATTTTGGAGTGCTGGTTTGGTGTTCATGAATTTCCTCATGTGTTGTTTGTCATGGAAATATCTTATTTCTTCATCAATTTTGAAAAATATTTTTCAGCCTGGGTTGGAGATTGTTTTCTTTTAGGGCTTGAAATACTTCACTCCAAGCACTCCTTGACTTTATGGTTTGTGTTTAGAAGTCTGCTAGGATTCTGATGGGCTTTCTTTTGAAAGAATTTTGCTTCTTTTCTCTAACAGCTTTTCATATTCTGTTCTTGTGTTGAATTTCTGGAATCTTGAGTTGGTATGCCTTGACTATATGCCTTGACTATATATGCCTTGGTATAAATTTTTTTGTTTGTTTGATCATGGCTAGTTGGAGTTCTGTATGCCTTGCTTATCTGTATGTCAAATTCTTTTTCCCTGCCTGGGAGATTTTCTGCTGTGATGTTTGTGAAAAGGTTTTTTATGTCATTTGTGCTGTCTCCTGTTTTTTCATTGACTCTGATCAATCTTATGTTATTCCTCTTTGCATCATTCAGTAGCTGCTAGACTGATTTTTTGTGGTCCCTTGCTATTTCTAAGAAATCTTTCTTTTCATGATACAATCCTATCTTCTATATTTGAGATTCTTTCCTCACATTGTCTCATTTTGCTGTGTATACTTTGAAAGGAATTTTTAATCTCCTGAATATCTGTGTGAATCTATTTCACAGATTCCATTTCTTTCCTGTGTTGGATGTTTATGGTTTTCATTACTTTCTTAAGCTTCTCTGTTTTTTTCTTCTATCTCTATCTGCTCTAAAGTCACTAAGCCACTAAGCATGTTTTTCATTATGACCAGCATCTCTGTAGTTTTCTGAGAAATTATTTCTGATGTGTTATTTTCTAGAGCCTCATTTGTTTGCATTGTTATTTCCATCCACTGTTACCACTTCGGAGAACCCAGGTGGGTGGCTTTTGTATTGTTCCATCTCATTTCCCCCTGAGTTTGCCTTTGGTGTGCTGGAAGTCTGGTGTTGCATCTTGTTTAAGTGTCTTTTCATTTTCTGTTTTTTTGTTTGTTTGTTTGTTTTGTTTTGTTTAATTCCTGGGTTAATGCTTGTAAGTTACTTATGGTGGGTAAATTTATTGCTAGTATTTAGAACCCTTCAGAAATGAGTACTTCTCAGAGGTGGCTTCCAGGTGTAGCTGGCTTTTGGGATTCGAGTCTGTTGAAAGACCCTATCTCTTCAATGTATTGAGGATGAAAAGTTGCTACCTACTTGGCCCAGCCCTTGGTTCCTAGGCACTGGTTTAAAGTATTTTTTATGACCCTTAGGCAATCTCAGTCTTGGTATTCTAGGAAGAACAACTAGTTAGAACAATTATGTCACTTTGGCTAAAGTGGTTCGATCAGCAATAACAATGGCATCAGACAGCCTAGAAAATGTCAAACTGATGTAACTACTAATATGCCACCTTTAACCGTATGAACTAGATTTGTGGTTATATAACAAAAATCTAAAATGAACCAGCAAATTGTATGCAGTAAATAAGCCCTCAATATAGAGATTTTTACCCTCAGGGGAAAAAACTTTAAAGGAATTAGGAAAAAAAAATAGAGAAATAAAAGAAGAGGTAGAGATTAGAAGCAAGACTGGAGGACAAAGGAAGATCACACAAACTTGGAGAAACTAGTGACGAAGACAGGTAGGAAAGAGAGAAGAAATAAAAACAAGAACAGAATAGAACAACAACAAACAACTAGAAACTATGTTCACACTCGTATAAAAAGAAGGAACAACTCCCCCCCCCCAAAAAAAAAAGAGAAAAAGAAAGAAAGAATCCACTTCAAGGTGTCTCTTTGCTGTCACTGGTAGATGACATGGACAGAGTCCAGATCTCACTTGATTAATCCTAGAAAGCCAGCTCTAGTTTTATAGGAGGGTATTGGATAATCCCAGAAAGCCCATACATTTATTTATTTATTTATTTAGTACCAAGAATTGAATTCACAACCTCATGCTTCCCAGGCAGGTACTGTGCCACTGAGTCATACCCCCAGCCAGAGCCAATACTTTTAGTTCCACAGAAGTCCAGGCTCTTTTCTGGCCGTAAGGATGGAACCAGACCTGCTCAGCCTGTAGCAGTCCATGTGCCCTCTCCAGCTTGAACTCTACTCCCTACCTTCCTGTTGATTTGAACTTGTTTCCCTCACCCTGACACTGTGAATAGTTAGACAGAGCCAGCAGTCGCTCTGACTTCTGAGCTCCAGTTAACCCCTCTCCAAGATGACTCCCTGCCAGTTACCCTCTCCTGGGTGCTGTCTGAACCTGAATAACTCATCAGCCACTGCAGTTTGCTGTGTCCACTGCTCCATTCTACTGGTGCCTTTCTCTGTGGAGGCCTCTGGTGTCACCAGCAGTCACTGTGTGTCTACAGATTTGAGCTTCCCCTCCCACACAGTGAGTCCCTGTTCAGGGAGAAAATGCTGCCTGCCACCTCCTCCTCCTTCATTTAAATTTCTCTCTTTGCTCTCCCCATGAGCTTCAATTCTTGGTTCAGATTCTTCTGGGGTCCCAGGGATGCACCCCCTCTTTCTTCTCCATCTCCTGTTGCTATGTTCCAGTGTTTTGACACCAAAACCTCAGAAAGGCACTTTCTCTGCTGCTCACCACTCTGGCATCTTCCTAGAAGTCTCCTAGTTCATATTTTCTACTACTATATTTCTTGTATTCTTTTTTCTTTTGTTATATATTCTGGAATGCGTTTTCAATTATTTTTCTCTGTCTCTTACTTTCTCATTTTTTTCTTCCTCTCCTAATGTTTTGGTTCTATTCAAGTAGAGTGGTCTTCAAACTTTTGTGTTCACATACTCCTAAAGTAATAGTAAAACTATGCATCTTTTAGTCAACTCCTGAACCTTCTCCTAGGTCTCTCTGTAACCTTCTGTAAAATCCAGTTTTGGGAAGAACATTGGTAAGTCAGTTTAGCAGGAATCCTGCTGCCATCAGTATTTACTTACCCTTTCTGTCTGTTCAGGCCCTGTATTCTCCACCTCTCCTCCCCCAGATAATGTTTGATCACCCTGGCCTGTCTTAAGCGAAAATCCTGTTAGGTCAGTTTAGCCAGAATCAACTTTACTTGATGGTTTCTCTTAGTAAATTTCCATCCACTGACTTCCACTGTGTTTGTGCTCTGCGGCTGTAGTCCCCACTTGCCCATGCTGTGATTGGAGTACAACCTCTTTCCCTCACTGCAAAACTGTTGCTGTGGTCCCCATGCCTGTAGTAGTACTAGTTCTCCCATTGTCTGCCAGTCTATCTGTAACAGGTGTCTTTGAATACTTTTTTCTTCAACAGGTTTCATGCATTTTACATCTGACATCTAAAATTTCTCATCACAGGCTTAAATATTTGCAAAGGATGTCTTGTTCTGTGGTGCTGGGAATTGAGCCCAGGGCATTTCTCATGCTAGCAAGTGCTCTACCATGAACGTATATCTCCAAGGCGAAGGATATCACTTCTAATGTAACTGAAAGTATTGATATTTTGAAATAAAACCTTTAGTCAGGCATGGTGGCACATGCCACTAATCCTGGAACTCTGGGAGGCTGAGGCAGGAGGAGCATAAGTCTGAACCCAGCCTGGGCAATTTAGCAACTTGAAGAGACTTTGTCTGGGGATGTAGTTCATTGAGAAGGCTCCAGGTTCAATCTCTGGTAATCAATCAATCAATCAATCATTTGGACTGGGGGCATAGGTCTGTGGTAGAGTGGTGCTTAGCATGCACAATGCCCTAGGTTTAATCCCTAACCTAATGCCAAATAAATAAGCAAAAACTTTTGCACTAAATTTTAAGATGTGTTCAACAGACTCTAAATATCATAGTCAGTAGCTATTAAATACCAACCCCATTAGTACACATTTTAAAATAGGAGCTGAGGTGTTAGCTAAGAATGCCTGGGTGGGGTAAGGGTTGGTATATTCTGAGGCTGAGGATCAAACCATCCTTTGACAACAGATTATACACATTCACATACATGATAAGCACAGTAAGGTTTAAGAGGAGCCTGTATTCTTACAGTCAGGGGAATGGAGTTAAGAACACTGTACAAAGTGAATGAAGGCGCCAGGTGTGTTATAATCTTAGCACTTGGGAGGCTGAAGTGGGAGGATCGCTGTGAGTTCAAGGCCAGCCTGGGCAACATAGTGAGTTCAAGAACAGCCTGAACTACATGTAAGACTCGGTCTCACCAAAGAAACAATCAGCAATTTTACTTCATTTCTGTTTCTCTTAAATTGTATTTCCAGTCTACCTTTGCCAAAGGCTTTCATTCTATTGTATTTTGTTCTAAGTTTTGTTTTTGATTCCAGTCTCCCTATATTGCCTGGGGTCCTGAATTCCCTGACTGTGAGATGCACCACCTCCCCTACTGTAGATATCCCCATCCTTGTGAGGCATCTGTCACAATCAGTGAACCTGCACTGACACATCACTGTCACCAGAGTCCATCACAGTCGCATTCAGTCCTGGTATGGCACACGTGATGAGGTCTGACAACTGGATGACATGTACCCCCCACTGCAGTATTGTACAGAATAGCTTTGCTGTCCTAAGAATTTTTTTTCATTAAAAATATGTAAACACATTCATATGACTAGGTGGATGGGAATGGAAAGGTTTTTCGTTGTTGTTGTTTTTAAATAACGTCCTTTGAAACTTTGAACACTTTCTGAGTTTGAAGCTGAGTCACATAGTGATTTATCTTCAAAAATTGTCGAACTCTCAGCTGACAATTCAATTTTGTTTTCCATTAACTTTACCGAGAACAAAGCACTGGCAACACCGGAGGTGGAAAGGGATCGAGTACTCAGATGAAGGTCATTTCATTTTGCAACACCATCACCTATAGCTAGACTGCTATCTTCAGAGGTCAGGAGGTTTTTCTATGTCAGGACAATGCAGTCAAGAAAAGGAACCCTAAGTAAGAAGAGATTCCTCCCTTTGCAATGCTACTAGGGTGATTGTGAAGTGGGGGAGCAGCCCGCATTGTTCACTCAGGGATTTTGGAAAAGGAGTTTAATCTACATAGTCATATGTGGTTAGGGTACTGGTTATATACATTAGTTCTTTTAGATGTTGTTGTTTCATTGTTTTTGGTTTTCTTTGAGATAAGAGTCTCCCTATGTTGCCCAGGCACAGATCTCAGCTCAGGGCCCACCCAGTTCTGCAGGTGCAGCTTGTGGGACAGGTACGGCTCAGGCGTGAGGCTCAGCCTGCAGAGACTGCGCCTCCCTCCCAAGCTGACTTGTGAAGCTCCTGCCAGCCCACGGTGTGTGGGGCACTGGCCCAGTCCTTCCCTAGTGAGCTGCAGGTGGGTTCTCAATGAGAACCTGGCAGGTTTTCCTCTGACCTGGAAGCTGGCCCTGGGCCTACACTCTCCCCAAGGCAGTTCTTTAGGTCTGGAGGTAAGGTATGGGGTCCATGGAGCCACTGTACCCCACTGCCCAGTGTACTCCCCTCCACCCAGCCTGCTGTGCTGCAGCCAGGCTAGTATGGAGCAATGAGAGGTCCACATCCTGGCAGAGGTCCACGTTCATGTGCCCCCAAAATGGCACAGGAATGCAAGTGTATGCCCCATCAGGGCAGGAGCCCTGGCAGCTGTACTCTTCCTGCTTAGCTCCCCTTTCACACGCAAGCCCCAACGCAGAGGTGCAAATAGCTGCTGATAGCTTCTCCTCAGCAGCCTCAAGCAGGTTCCAGGGTGAGAAGGTGCTGAGTGGCCTGGCTCCTGGCCCCTGGGCCTTCCAGCTACTGGGGTGGGCAGGGCGGGCTCCAGGCCCAGTTTCTGGAGTCACCCTCTTGAGCCGTGTTAGTTGGTAGCCAGATACTTCTGGAGCACAGATTTCAGCGTGAGGCAGTGCTGGCCTGGCTGCCCTGGGCCCTGGTTCTGTCCAGGGCCCAAATCCTCACCCCCACCTCCCTTCTGCACCTGGGGCTCTCCCCACTAGGTCCTGAGCCTAACAGGGGCTTCTCCCTGAGGAGGAAACAAAGCTCTGAGACAGGTGGCTGTACTCCATTGTGATGTGGAGACCGAGATCCTTGTCCCACGTGTCAGGTGGCTTCTGGCAGGGTAGGCCTCCAGCTGTCAGTGACCCTTTGCAGCCCAGGTGTGGGGTGCTGTTGCTGGCACATGGAGGGTCTCGGGAAGTGTGGAGTCCAGTATCTGGTGTGTGGGTCTCTGCTCCTCTAACTCCTTCCTCAGGCTTCTGGGCCATCAGTACCTCTGGGCCTATAGCACCATGACAAGCAGGAGGGGCCGAGGCTCCTGCCTCCTGTAGAGGCTCTAAAAAGGGGGAAGTCAGGTTCTTGTATGAGGGTGGGACACCCCAGGAAACCAGGCCTTTTCCTCCCTAA
The DNA here is from genome assembly GCA_004365215.1 of Cuniculus paca. NCBI lineage: Eukaryota > Metazoa > Chordata > Mammalia > Rodentia > Cuniculidae > Cuniculus > Cuniculus paca. Next base: position 10,440 of record RJWT010020554.1, read on the forward strand.
TAGGGAAGTAGTGCAGGAGCTGGGCAGGAGGCCAGTGCATCCTTTGTTCCCTCCCAGGCCCGATCAGTTCTGCCACAGGCGGACAGGCCAAAGGGAGGCAGAAGCGGTGGCCCAGAGTGGCCAGAGGCATGTGGAATCAGGACTATGCGGCCCCAGGAAGGGACAGCTGAGGTCCCCAAGGCACTGAGCTGTTCCCTAAACTTCCTGGCTCAGAGCTGGAAGGGAGTGTTGCCCTCTTCCTCCCTGGAGGCAGCAGGAAGAGGCAAACACAGGTCTTGAGCTTTGGGAGAAAAGGTGGCAAAGAATGAAAAGCTGACTGGTGAGGTCCCTCGTGCTGGCTACTGTTCCCTACAGTATTTCTACAAAGCTTATGTGCTAGATGCTAACAAACCTTTTACAAAAATTAGTAAAGCTTTTATTTTGAGTTAAAACAAACAAAAAACAACTCCTGGGCTCAAGGGATCTTTTTACCTCACCCTCCCTAGTAGCTACAACTGGGCCACTGAGCCTAGCTGTACTCCTGGCTCTAAAGTCACTATTTGAAGCAGTAGGATTCCAAAAGAAAGAAACAAATGAGGAAAAGGAAAGGGGGGTGGTGGGAGAGAGAGAGAAACACTTGTCTTAGTCACTTCTTGTCGCTGAGACAAAATACTCAACACCCTAAGTTAAAGGACGGAGGGTTTATTTTGGCCCACAGTTTGTAGAGGTTTCAGCCCCATAGTCAGCTGGCTCCAAGATAGGATGGCTTGGCAGAAGAGCATGACAGAGAAGCAGTCCATGGCAGAGCAGGCAGGAGGCAGCAAAGCAGCAAGCAGCAGGCAGCAGCCCTCTTTTTGTCTCTTTATATTCCACCCAGGCTACCCATCCTAGGGTGGGGCACCCTCAATCCCAGCATCATACTCTTAATCGAAGTATCATACTCTAGATCCAGCCAGCTCTGAAAAGCCTCACTCATGAGTGCATGAGGCTTTGGGGGGACATCCAGATACAAACCATGATAACACTCCTATATACGCTAATAATGTCTGAGATTAACCTTTTTCCTGACAAGTTGAGAGATTTAGCAGATTTTTGTTTCCTTCCTTCCCTCCTTTTCACCTGCGCTGTCATCTCTCATACTGAAATCTAGGCCAACAGTGTTTAACAGAAATGTAATGCAAGCTAGCTAGGCATCATGGTACATGGTTATAATCTCAGCTACTCCAGAGGCTGAGGCAGGAGGATCACAAACTCAAAGCAGGCTTGAGCAATTTAGAGAGACCCTATTTCAAAAGAAAAATTAAGAAAAGCCTGGGCATGTAGCTCCGTGGTAGAGTGTCAAACATTAAGTGTGGGTGGCACCACCTAAAGGACTGTTTTTCCTGTGATACCCCTCTGCCATGCCACCCTGCTTTGGAGCCAGCTGACTATGAACTAAAACTTCTACAAACTGTGAGCTAAAGAAACCTTTCCTCCTTTGACATATTTCCCTGAAAATAAGACTGGGTCTTATATTAATTTTTGTTCCAAAAGATAAAATAAGGTTTATTTTCAGGGGATGTCTCATGTGTAACAATCTACATTTATTCATATAAAATAATCTACATTTACTCAAATACAGTCACATTATCTTTTTCTAGAACATCATCATAACTCTCCAAACCCCAAATTGCACCCTGAATTTCTTGCAGTTCCATTTCTGGTAGAATCATTGGCCAATCGCTCATGTCCAGCAAGAGATCACCTTAAATGAGCACTTCTTGTCCATGTAGCCTGTTCTCAGTGCATTGGCAACACAGCTATCAGTGACTTTATCCCATGAATTCTTCACCCAAGTCATGACTAACTGACTGACTGATTGACTTACTTACTTACTTACTTATTTATTTATTTTGGCTTTTTGAGATGAGGTCTCCCTATGTAGTCCCAGCTAACCTTGAACTCACTATGTAACCCAGGCTGGCCTTGAACTCGTGTGACCCTCCTGCCTCAGCTGGCTAAGTGCTGAGATTACAGGCATGTGCCACCACGGCTGGCAAGTCACAATTTAGTCACAGCAGGCCTCGCAAAGTTTTCATTAAGTCAAGTGTTAACTGAAGACTTGAGACAGGAGTGGCAACAAAAGGGATGACAGTTAAGAATGATGGTCCACTCAAAACTGACAAACAATTGCAGGCACCAAATTTCAGAAAACATTTTTTTATTTCATAGGAGTACATTAAGTACATCCATTACAATATACAACGTATTGAATTATGAAGATTCATATTTGACACAACCGCGTCTAATGAAATGAGCACATTATTCATGTGTTGTGTCTGTACTCCAACTGCTCATTTGGCAGTAAGTCTTGAGTTCATCTGTTTACATATACATTTACCTCTCATCCAAAAGCATCTGCTTGCATATTTACAAATACTTAATTATAATTTATATTATCGTTTATTTTACTTTATAAATTTTTCTTTTTTGAGACAGGGTCTCATTACATAATGAAGGCTGGCCTTGGACTTGCTTATGTAACCCAGGCTGGCCCAAACTCATGGCGATCTCCCTGCCTCAGTCTCCCAAGTGCTTGGATAGGGGTGTGGGCTATCATGCCCAGCATCATTTAAGTATTAATGTCAATATTGTATATTTATATTTAATTACATACTATTATTTTATGATTCAATAATTCATTATGTGCTGCAATGGACATACTAAATGTATTTGCCTGGCTGATGATCTTAATTGGGGCTTATTTTGGATAGAGTTTAAATTATGTACATCCTGAAAAATCATGCTAGGGTTTACTTTCCAGTTAGGTCTTATTTTCAGGGAAATATAGTACTATCATTTCAATATTAATTCAATGTAAAAATGATCAGTAAAATATTTTTTCATTCTAAATTATCTTTATTTTTTGTCTTCTTTAGACAGGGTTTCCCTATGCAGTTCAGACTGGCCTTGAATTCACTTTGTAGCTGGCCTTGAACTCACAGCAATCCTCTTGCCTCAGCCTCCCAAATGCTGGGATTATAGGCGTGCACCACTATACCCAGTCATACTAAATTATTGAATTCAATGTGTATTTTACCTTGCAGCACATGTCTTTCAGTTCTGCCTTTTATCATAAAATATGTATATTCAGAGATGAATGGATAAAGAAAATGTGATATATATATTGCTCAGCCAAAAAGGATACATTTTAAAACAAAAAAAAGGACACGTCTTGGCCATTTTAAGGAAAATGGATGCACCTTGAAACTACAATGCTAAGTGAAATAAATCAAAGTTTAAATACTATGTGATTCCTGTTACATGAGACACCCAAAATATAAATAAAAAGCAAAATAAAAGATAGCTATTTTAGGGTGGGGGTTTAGCTCAGCAGCACAAGTGCCTGCCCAGGAAGTGCGAGGTCGTGAGTTCGATTCCCCGCACACACACAAAAAAGATAGCTATTTTAAAGGAGAAAGGAGAAAAGCCCTCCTAATGCATGATAGACTTGTCCCAAGGTGGCCTGTTCCTAGGAGTGCAACAGCTTCTGATCTGGGGTGGGCAGGTTATCCACCCACCTTTCCTAATATTTCTGTTCCCCAGTTAAGGTCACCTTTGATGCTATCTCTAAGACCTACAGCTACTTGACCCCTGGCCTCTGGAAAGATACTGTGTTCACCAAGTCTCCTACCAGGAATTCAGCAACCATCTTGTGAAAACCCACACCCGAGTCTCTGTCCAAAGGACTCAAGCTCCAGCAGTAGCTACAACATAAGGTTTTTACACAGGAAGAAAAAAGTGAATGAAATCTGTCAAAAAATAAGACATGATAGATGATAAGGAAACAAGGTAGAACTTTTGCAAATAGGAAGGGGATCTAGAGATGGCAGGTGAATGATGCAGGGGAGGAGAAGGGGAAGTAAAAAGGATTAAGATATGTATGTATCTTAGATATGATTAAGATATTAACATCTAAGTGTATAGTTCACTAGTATTGAATACATTCACACTGAGCTGGGCATGGTGGTGCATGCCTGTAATTCCTGCACTAGGGAGACGGAGGCAGGGGAATTGTCGTGAGTTTGAGGCCAGCCTGAATTACTTAGTGAGTTCAAGCCCAATCTTAACTACATAGAGAGACCATGTCTCAAAAATATATATATGTGTATACAATTTTCACACTGTTGTAACCGTACAGCACAGTTTAGTTCAGACATTTCAAATGTTTAGTAGCTAGTAAATAGCATATAGGATGCTACAGTTCCTGAATTTTAGTTTCAGGTCATTGCTTTTTACCCTCTTCTCTTCAGCACTTATTTAGACCGAATGTTTTAATGACTTATTCGTCACTACTTCTCTCACAAAGACTGAGACCTTTGTATGTTATATCTTTTACAGCTCTTATCACAGGTGCTGGAATGCATGTGATGCAAGAATTATCAGTTTAATCTTATAGAGAGGATATGAAACTCTTCAAGGGTTTGTAGTTAAATGTATAAGATTTCATGAACAGCAATCTGCAGTGGGTCAAATTACTGTTTTTAGTATTTTTTATTCTTTGAGACAGGGTTTCGCTATGCAGTTCAGATTGGCCTTGAACTTCCTATGCACTCTAGGTGGGTTTTGAACTCATAACCATCCTCCTGCCTCAACCTCCTGAGTGCTAGGATTACAGGCATGCGCCACCACGCCCAGTTTGTTTATAGTATGATTTTAAATGTTTGTCAAAAAGATAAAAGCCTTGAAACAATCTGGGAGAGTGAAATTCAGCATTCCAGTTCTACCCTATTAGCCAAAAACAAGCGCAATCCACCAATTTCTCTTCTTTGCCCTCATGTCTTGTGCCTCCCCCACATGGCTATTCCTTTTCATTCTACTAGATTTTTTTTTTAATTTTACTTTTGTATTTTTGAGATGGTGTCTCGCTATGCAGTTCAGGCTGGACTTGGGCTCACTTTGTAGCCCAGGCTGGTCTCAAACTTGCAAAGATCCTCCTGCCTCAGCCTCCCAAGTGTGCCACCTTGCCTGGCAATCCTATTAGATTAATAGGAACCGTATGGATTTTCTTTATATGCCTAAATGATTTAAATGTTTCCCAGCGATTTTCTCTTTTCTTTTCTTTTCTTTTCTTTTCTTTTTTGAGACAGGGTCTTGCTATATAGTCCAGGATGGCCATGAACTCACTATGTAGCCTACGTGGCCTCAAATTTGGGGTGACCCTCCTGCCTCAGCCTCCAGACTGCTGGGGTTACAGGCATGTGCCACCACACCCAGCATTCCCTTGATTTCTTACATAATGCCAGACCTACATTCAGTGTTAATAAATTTTGAATGAAAGGGTACATACTCAAGAGTCTTTTACAGCTTTCCAAGGTCCTTTAACAAGTCTCAGCTTGGCCAGGTGGTAAATGCCTGTCACCCCAACAACCTGAGGAGAGGAGAGAGGCAGGAGTTGGCCAGCTTCCAATTTGGGGCACCTTAACAATTCTGTCTCAAAGTAAAACTGGCTGTAGATGCAGCGCAGTGGGAGAGTACATTCCCCAGCATTTGTGAGGCCCTGGATTCAATCCCCAGTACCACAGAAAGCCATAGGTCTCAATCAGAAGCTACCTCCAAAGACTGCACCTGAACTATTGCAGAGGCTAGGAGTGAAATCTCCTGGCACTGGGAGACACATTAGAACTAAGCTGAAAAGGAAACAGGTTTCTTTGTGCTGCAGAAATTCTGATCACTGCCACTTCTTTTCCACAAAAACAGCACATTTTCTACATGTTCTGCGCATAGCCAGCCCAGTTGAAACAAACATTCACTGATTTTCTTTTGGCAACTTGAGCAATGAGATACATGTTAAGAGGCTCATAGTTCAGTCCTGGGAATAACAAAAGCTGAGTCCCTTTAAAGGGCTTGGATATCAAGAAAGGGAATTGTTTTTAGTTCCTACTCCTCATTCTTCCCCACTCTACCGAAATATAATTGAAGAGCCAATCTGACTTAATATCATGAACCAATCACCTAGAATCGTGAGGCCTTAACTTCTACTTTTTGCATAACATCCACCTACCAGCTAGTAGTTCCACTAATTTTTGCATCCCTTGAACCTGGAATAATGCTGAGCTCGGAGGAGGAAGCAAAAACTTTTTGTTAAAGTTTTGCCTTAGGGGTTGAAGGGAGGGGAAGGGAATGGAAAAAACAAGAACCAAGATATATATACAGGTACGAATTCCCAATGATGTTATCGTTATGTGTATTTAAAATGTACCAATAAAGTACAGATTTTAAAAGTAAATTTTGCTTTGTAATTGTAGAGAACTGGGCATTATGTAATTCGCTTCAAAAATTTAACATGCCTATATGCGCAGCTGTGAGAGGCTTCTCCCGTTCCATTTGTGTCTGAACTCTCCCCTCGTTGCTATCCAGAGCCCCCTCTTTCACAAGAGTTGCGGCACAACCGCTCCCAGGATCCTCAAACCTCTCTGTGCCACAGGGGTCAGAAGCGGCGGGAGTTAAAGCTTGTCAGGCTGAGGTAACAACCCTGTTAGTTTCGGCAGAAAAAAAACCCTCAGTGTGGAAAACCTCTGGGTTTTGAAATGAAAAACTGGTCTTGTGGGGGGAGGGCACATCCATTTGTTGGGGACTCCACACGAGCACGTGGTAACCTCGGCCCGGAAACCCTCGCGCTAGGTCTTACGGGCGCAGCCGGAGAAAAACGCCGCAGCAGAAAATACCTCTAGTTACCCTTTCCTCCGCCACGTTGGACGTTCCAGCCCCGCCCCCACTGGGAGCACCGGACCAATGGAAGCCGAGCTCCGCCGGCGGATCACGCGGCGCTGGCCAATCGCGAACGGCCACGACCCTAGAAAGGCTGGGTGCGGCGCGGCTGGCCGCTGGGCGGCGGCGGTGGCGGGGCTCCCTGGCGTAGACAGTCTCTGGCCATGGTGGTGGTGGCAACGGCGCCGAGCCCGGCCTCTGGGGCCCCCAAAGTACTGCTTCTGTCCGGCCAGGCCGCCGCCACTGCCGCCGGAGCCCCCGCCGGCGGGGCCCTGCCGCTTATGGTGCCGGCCCAGAAAGGGGCGAGTCTTGAGGCGGCGAGTGGGGGGCCGCCCCAGGCGCGCAAGCGGCAGCGCCTGACGCACCTGAGCCCCGAGGAGAAGGCGCTGAGGAGGTGGGCGAGGGCCCCGGGTCGGGGTCCGGGCAGGGACCGGCGAGGCGCGGGGCGGAAGGGCGGGACTGACCGGATCGGCCGCGCTGGCTGGAGTCCAGGCCGCCCGGGCCGGCTCGCTGTACTTTCCCTGTCTCAGTGGAGAAGCAGCCGAGATGGGGGCGCCCGGGCTGTGTGACCGCCCAAGGCGCCCCTGGATTCGGGCTGTGACATGTAGACTGGCCTCTTGCTGGTTTGCCTGCTGCCTTGGAGGGCCGCAGAGCTGACATGACGGAGCTGAGAGCTGGGAGCCCCGTCAGGCTTACTAGCCAGCCTCTGTCTCGGTGTCCCTAAAGTGTCCCTGCGTATAGCGT
>RJWT010020555.1:0-18043 GCA_004365215.1 Cuniculus paca
TTCTCCTTCCCTTCTTCCTCTTTATCTCTTCTTTTCTCCCTCCTTTCCTTTCTTGCAAAAATATTTATTCAACACTTTCTGTCTTCCAAGAATCACCATAGAAGAGATATATAGACCCTAAAACCAGAAAGGACCCAGCTATCATTCATTCATCAGCCACGGTGTGCCAGGACTGTGTTGAGCCTCTCGGCTTAGTAATTTCCATTTTCCCTAATCTCCATCTGAGAAGACAGGCGTCCACCCCACTCATCCACGAAGAGGCAACTGAGGCCCAGGGAGCTGTGTGTCTTGCCTGAAGTCCCACAGCCACCAGCAGCAGAACTGGTGTTGACAGGCAGAGCTGTGCATGGCCCAAGACCACGTTCTCTTCAGCAGACCTCGCTACACTCCTCGCCTCCGAACGAGGATACTAGGAGAGTTTTAACAAAAGTCCGATCTGGATGAAGGGGCCAGGGCACCGTCCTGTTAATTGCCATAGCCTCATTGTACTAGTAATTATCAATTTTTGTCCATGAAAATTCAGCTGTGTAGAACCAATTAAAGACACTTGAAAACCTAAATCATCCCCACCTCTTATATCTCACTTGCCTGACCAGCAAGGGTGCACTTTCCCTTTTCTTTATTTCCCATCTCTTTGTCATATGCATGCATAACATGTATTTAATGCTTTTTTTACTTTTTAAAAGGAAGCTGCCTCTCTCTAAAAAAATTTTCAAAATCTAAGACAAGTTAGGATATTACATTGTTTCAGTAATGATGTGGAAAGAGCAGTCTTTCTACACGGATTAAATATAATATTAATGGCTTATATTTACATAACATGTTTATTACAAGAGCTTTCGCATATCTAGTTTCATTTGACCCTTCTAACATCTTTTGTACAATACATACAGTACTCTAATCCTTCTTGTAATCCGTGCACACAGAGTAAATATTGAAATGCTTTCTCTATACTCTTCAGTTGCTGATTCAAAAACAGCTTTAACTGAATTGGAAGGTTAGCGTTTCATGCTCTCAGTGCTTTGCTTTCCTAACTTACACAATTTCCCTTTACCTTTTAACTCTCTTTAACCTTTCTGGCCCTCAGAAAACACCCATGAGGCCGAGCGCCCCTGCCTTTGTCCCCTCTGAGGTAGCAGCTTGCTGGACTGGCTGCCCAGATGGTCGCTTCTCTGTCTTGCCCTCTACTCTGTGGGCCTGCGCTTACCTCCCAATCTCTGACTTGGCCTTCTACTGTCCTCAAAGCCTTCAAGTCCCGATCCCACAGCTATGACTCTAGGTCTTTGTCAATCTCCTGAATACTTATTTTTCTTTTTCCTTTTTTTATGAGTCCACATGTGCAGCACACAGTGTGCGCATTCCTTGTGCAGAGTAGGTGCACATGAGGAACACATCCGACTCCTTTCATCATCCCTTCCCCTCCTCTACCCCTCCCTCCAGACCTTGAGCCACTTCCCATTCAAGAAGGAGCTCTCTCTCTACTTCCTGTCATTTATCTTCTAGCTTGCTCTTTATTTATACTTTGGGTTTTTCCTATAGGAGAAACCATACAATATTTCAGCTTGTGTCTGTGTATTTCACTTAACATTATGGTCTCAAGGTGCATCCATTTTCCCACAAATGGTTCAAGATTATCTTTCTTTACAGCACAGCATACTCCACTGTGTGTAAATACTGCGCATTCTTTATTCGTTTATCTGTGGATGGACATACAGGCCACTTCCAAAGTTTAGCTGTTACGAGTTGTGCTGCTATGAACATGGGCATGCATGGATCACTGTGATGTGACATGCGTAACTTTCAGGAAGATGCCTGGAAGAGGAAGAGAATATTTACTTTTCTGCTCTGCCTCTGGCCAACTTCCCTGACTGGCTTTAGACACACTTCCTTGCTCTCCTTTTACAAACGAACCGTGTGTTCGCACATCCATGTTCCTCAGTTTTTCATTTGTAAATGCCTTTGCTTCTCTCTTGGTCAATTAAAAGCCTACATAAAAGTCAAGTACCTCTTTTTGGATTTTCTCTTATTCTTCCAGGCAGAACATGCTACACTGCCTGGCCTATGTTGATATCTCTTCTTTCCTCTCCAGCATTTGTCAAATAGTTTTCAATCTGCTTTATTGGAAATGAATCTCTGTATGTATTGTGGATTATAAATTTGTGCATGATAAGACCTTTTTATTCTTCACTTTGGCTCACTCTTCCTTTCCAACACGCTGGCGGTACTGGTTGGAGGGTTCTTCAAACCTCAACTATTTCTCTGCTTCTTTCACAGTCTTCCTGGATCTACCAGTCACTGACTCTGTGATCTTGCAAAAAGGACTTCAGCTTCTGCTATAAAGGTTCTCTCCTGTATTACATGAACAACAATATTTAAAACTTTGAATCTGATTAAGCCAAATGACAGATTTATTTAATGTGAAAATTGGATGTCTAACTAGATTTACAAGCATAAATTTCATGAGCAGGGAGGAAGAATTGTTCAAATACTAAATTAAACTCTTTTCTCCTAAGGATAACTAGTATAACTTGTTTTAATCATTATACCCTAAAATCTCTGTAAGTCATTGTAGGCATACATATAAGATTGTGCCACATGACAACTTTTTAAATTCATTATTTCCTACTGATTATAAGGTTGCCTAAGCAGCAACACAAAGCACAAGGGGCAGAGAAATAAATGACCCAAAACGACAGACACTGGCCTGTGTATTTCAGTGGACATTTATCTCACCTTAGGTAAATCACCGGTGAAACAAAAAAATTTCCCATCCATCATTCGGGCATGCACTAAGCTTCTTACAGCTGTGTGCAGTTAATTTGGTTTGATTCATAACCCTTAATTACTTAATTTGTTATATTTTACATAAAAACAATATAATAATCTTCCCTGTCGTGACATCTTTCGTCAATGGGTATTAGAGTCACAACAGATGTCCCAGACTACAACCCAGGAGAGAATAATTTATATTACTGCAACTGGTGCTCAAATCATTTCACTTAACTCTCATCAAAGAAAAATATTTTTTAATGATTGTCAATAAGAAATTTTTGTTCAAGTTTATATTCCATGTCTCAGATATTTCAAGTTAAATATAGGTCAGACTTCTATAGATGAATGTTACATAATTTTTAGTAGTGAAACACTGTTTATTAGATATGCCGGTTTTGCAGTCTCCTAAGAAAATCACTACAAGGTAATAAATGACATAAAATGCATTTTAGAAAATAATGATATCTTTAAGAAAATACTATAATTTTTTTGTCCTTGGTGGGAACTATAATGGAGAACTAGAACCATCTCACCAAACATTCACGATGAACGTTTTCAAACAATGTTTCCATGTTCTCAATCAATTAATACACATTTATACAATAACTAGCGTAAAGTTATGAAGTATTCATCACTCCCAGGTCCTGGGCACTGCACTGAGGGATTTATGAAATAACTCTTAAATCTCCATTGGCAAATCGGAAAGGGAGACTCATCTGTGGGAAACGACTTCCCTCGGGTCTCCAGCACCTGAACGGGCGGGCCGGGCCGGGCCTCAGGGGACCTCTACTTATCCCGAGGGACCTCCGGAGGGCGAGCCACGCTGCCTTCGTCCTGCTGCTCGGCTTAGGTGCTGAGATCGCCAGCAATGTAAGAACTCTCCACACGGGGTCTGTGTGACGTTAGGCTGCTATGGTTTCCTTCATCTCCAGCTTCCCTCTAAAACTCTTATTTCCCATTAATTAGCAGGTCAGTCCTGTTATGAATGAATGAAGAGGATGAGCATTTTAGAAATTAATCTTGAAAATGTTTTCAGAGTATTTTTTTTTAAATTAACTGTTTTTTCCTTTGCTTTCATACTATCCCCAGAGCTTCTCACACATGCTCACATCCCAGATGCTAATGCACTTGGCACATGCATGTCATCAAACGAAAATAAAGGGACAGAAATTCTAAAGTAATTAATTGCCAAACTGTCATCATCATTCCAGAATGAAAGATAGGGCTCTTCCATAATAAAGCAAAACACACTAATACAAAATAAAACAATTTCTGAAATTCCTTTGACCTGTGATTTTTCTCGCTTTGATTATCCACATCATTAACCTGGAAGACCACGAGATTGACTTTATATTTCATAAAATGTTAAGAATAATGTTAGATTCTAGTTTTCAAATAGCTCCTTAAAAGAAATCAATTATATACTAACAACACATTCCCAAGAAATTCTCTTAAAATTACTGTTAAATTTGATATCAATGTGCTAAAAAGTGCAAATATGTAACAAATTATATGATAAATTCAGAATCCAAATCATGGAGTAAATATTGCTTTATAGTTTTCCTGTCTAGAATTTTCGGCATCACTAAATTTTGATTTAATGTTCTTCTTATATGTGAAAATCACATATAGCTGAGATTTATACATATTTTAAGCTGGAGATGATCCCAAAACTTTAGAGTTTTTATGTAGGAATTTCAGTATATGTGACCAAGAACAACTTTATTTTCTGACTGGGAGAGTAAAGTGATTTATTTATAAGACTCTGATTTCTAAAGCACATAAGCCACCAAACAAGAGATTAGTGTAAATGATTTTCTCTATTTCATTGGGTAAGAGACTTTTTTCCTTAAAATTAAACTAACTGTTCTGTTCAGTTACTCAGGAAGCCTCACTTGCTTACTTTTCAGGAAATGCCATTACCAAGTAGAATCAGAAAAGGAAATTATGCACTAATTCCCAGGATATAATTTTCTAATGAAATGATAGGCAAATATATGTCTTGCTGGTTTTTCTTTATGTTGCCCATAACTTTTCCAGTAGCATCTTCCACAAATCTTAGTTCTTCTGAATCTAGTTCTGACTGGGAGTTGGACAGAATCAAAGGCCACAAAATGGATGAATGTAAAATGTGATCCTCATATTTACGGAATAAATATTGGAAGGAAATTCAGTGCAAGACTTTACTCCAGAGCCACAGCTAAAGAAAGAAGGGTGACTTATTTAGTTAGTTCCATATCTGCAGCTTAAGAAGGATTCTTACATAGTTAACAGATGGAGGTTGAGTAGTAGAATTGTAGGAAATATGCAGAAGATTTCCATGTCATCTTGGAGGCCCCAGAGACCCCTAACTGTGTTGCTCATGGAGGTGATACATACATCATAACTCACCACAGATCTTTCCTGCGTCTGCGACAGAGCAGATAAAAATGGACCTGCAGGCCTTTCTTATGCTCCTTCTTACACTCTCAAATTTCTGACCAAGCATAAAGGCATTGTGTTCATCACCATCAACACTCTGAAGCAATCTTTGCTGATTTTTGTAGAAGTAACTTGAGATAACGGAGACAGATTTGTTGTAATTCTGCTACTACATTTTTAGATGTTATAACTCAATATACTTCTTTTATTCCTTCCTAAAAGTAATGTGGGTCAATGCTGAGAGTCTGAGAGATATGTTATTCTTAAAAGGGTTACAATTATTAATGGTGGTCATGTTTAAAAATATAAAGATAGTGAAAGAGCGGAACAACATAGCCACTGGAAATAGATCTGAGCTTTCACTTAATTTCAACAAATCAAACTCTAATTAGGACAATGGTACTCAGGTAGTGAGGTTGCTACTAACCAGAAAAATACCTTAGATGAATTTATACCATTCATAAGGCAATCAATCGGTGACCATGATTACCACTACCTCTATGTTGCTGTTTCAGTCTTCACCAAACGACAACAAAGGAAATACAGTGCAATAGTTATACAGTGGGTTATCCTCAAAATAACCACTGTGAGCTCCACTCCTGGGCTGATAAGGCAGAGTAGGCATTGAAGCACAACTCATAGCCAGCGTTATATTTCCTCAGTCTCTGCTGTCATCTTAAGAACAGTAAAGATTAGGCTCAAATTAACAGAAAGTGGCAGGGAGGTCTTTCCACTATTAAAAATGAACATAATGTATTATTCTTTGAAATGCGGGGTCGGATATAAAATGCAAGGTACTTCCTCTGCTGGTGGCTTAGTGTTTGCTTATTATATAAACAATTGCTAATCCTACTCACTTAATTGTCTTCTGCCTCCCTGAGCTACTAAAAAGAAAAAAGATGGACATCTCCAATAGTGTGCCAGTAAGCCAGTTCTTAAAAGACAACCCTCCAAACCCTGCTTGGTAGTATTGCTCAAGTCCTATGATATAAATATGTTCATCGGACATATTTTAATCTGCCCAAGACTCGACAACCAGAAAGTAAAATTTCTGAATATTCAGCAATAGGTTTCTCTTAGCCAGAGTGAGCCAGCTTCAACATGGTGTTATTTCAAATGATCAGCTGAGATCAAGGTTCCAAGAATAGCTGTCTCCAAAAGGCCTCAGAGGCATCCAGAAGGAAAAGATAGGTCTCCAATAGGCACAAGCCAGCCTTGAAGTTTGATGAGCATGCAGAGGAGCAAACATGTGAAGTCACAAAGATATCAGCCCTCTGTCTCAGAGCAACCTCAGTTTCCTTAGAATTACAGTTTGCTATTTGTACTAAGGAAAATGAGCTGAAAAATTGCCATTTTCTCTCTCTCTCTGCACCTAGTCCCTTTGCTAGTCCTTCACAGATAGGGTAAAACTCTTTGCTATCCTAATGTGCATCATGAAATGTGGATGTGCTACCAGGGCACACTAAGAAAAAGTTATTTATTGAAAGTCATTTATTGATTGAAGTAATTTATAGACTCTCCTTTCTGCTCTTCATGCTGACATCAGAGTGAAAGTCACCATTTTAAACTGGGATGATATAAAGTTTCTACCATATTCTATACTGTCACAATGACATTAGTTCTGGACTTTTTATTGTGAGTTAAATTTGCTGCACACAGATACTTTTAGGAATTTTGATTCATAATTCCTGGGGGATTATATTTACAGGAAATAGTGTCTAGCCAGTTACCTCATTGTCTCTTTAGACAATCTGGATTTGAATTGGAAGAATTTATTCATTTCACGTAAAATGGCTTAGTTTCATTCTTCTCTACTTGCCCTCAGATGGACCTCTGAATAAGCAGGTATGGGTTCAAAAACTAGGGCTAATCGGGAGGTGATTTACAGTAGTACTGTTTTATTTGAGTTAATTTAAATTTGTGTGCAATTATTATTAGCTTACTTAAATAAGTTATTCTGTACTTGACATAAAATGATCCTTCCTAATTGCTTTCCTATGCTCCAGTGCCATTTTGCTTACCCTCATGTCTATGAGAGCAGGGCATCTGTCAATGTGATTAAGGAATATTTCATGTGGTTTTCTCTATAGCTATGTGTCAGTGGCTTGTCTTGCTTTGTTTACTTTATATGAATGGAAATATACATTGTTCATGGAAACATTTTTTACAAATTCAAATAGTGATAAACTCGTGTTTTTGAGTAGGGTTTTATAACCTGAGGTGCACGGATAGCTTTTATGAGCCTCTAAAATAGAAAATAAAATTGAGCATGTATTTGTGTGTGTATGTGTGTGTGTGTATGTGTGTGTGTGTGTATGTGTGTGTGCGTGCATCGATCTGGAGAGAGGAACTATGGCTTTCATCAGTCTCAGCAACAGTTGGGGAAACGCCACTTCTACCAAGGAAGAGCTTTCACATACCTTTCTTATAACGCATAACATTGGTCCTTAGAATTATCATATACCATGCTTGGCATCAGAAAACCTAAAGAGGTCTTTACATGAGGCCTTCAGTAGAATGTAATTTATAGGATACTGTCCATTTTGTCAAGAAGCTACATGAAATTTCTTGGTTGAAAATCTGCACTTAATAGTGCATTTAATGCTGAAGATGTCTGTTATATTTATAATGTGATTGAAATCCTTTTAATTGCTTTGGACTTTTTATCATCAGGCCATTATCTCTCTAAAACTTACAGGCACATATTGTTAGCAATCTGGTTTTGAGAATGTTCTATTTTTGTAATAGGCTTTTATAGTTATATTTTAGAAGCAGATAAAATTCTGGCAGAATACTTTAACTACTCAGAAGTGTCTTAAGTTTTCATATCTAAATCAACATTCTAAATAAAAAGATTTGCCTTGTAATAATAAAAATAAAAGATACAGTCTGTAATAATAATGACTAACTCCTTAGAGAAATTTACTTTCCCATGATATGGTATAAATCTACATATTTTAATACATCAACTTTAAAAAAGTATGACCAATTCTGTAGCTCATATATATTTCAGATGTAGCAACTCATTTCTATTTGAAATCCTCATTATAGAGCCTAATTCTCTTATCTGGATTTTTAAAACCAACTCCTATCTTGTGGGTATTTCTTCCTCCATGTACCAATTCCCTTCATGTTCCCTTTGTCTTTATTCAAAAATCATAAGCATTTAGAGCTATCTGTTAACTTGACCTTATAATTTTTCTTTAAATTCTTCCTGATTAGACAATAAAGTGCAGACCCCAGTAAAGTGCAGAGTAGATGGGTGTACAGACATGGTCAAATATATTCATTACTTGTCTGCCAAGTCCTCCACATTTCTGAGATGTGTCCTGATTATTTAATCTGGGTCTAGTGAGATATTCTACTATTCATAGCTGAAAAGCTTTTCTGTAACTCATTCAACTTTGTATACCAATAGTCATCCTAAGGTTTGACTGTGCAGTTGGTAAACATCTGGAGACATGGATGATCTTTACAGGATAGTTTTATCACAAATATAAATAATAGGTAGTCAGTAATATTTTCAAAAACTTTTAGAAATGTTACCTTTTAAACTATTAAAATATGTAGGTCTGTTTGTGTGTCTGGTTACTCTCAAGAAAGTGGAAGTTACAAGGGGTGATCAAAATATATAATGAATATTTAAATACAAATATTACAGTAAAAGACACATTGCCATGAATCTGCGTCGAAAAACTTCTGGTCCTCTAAAGCTTCAAACACATTTGTCCCATCATTCTTGCCACTTTCTGAAGCAGTTCCGAACTCTTTTTTTGTGCCTTTGTGATATGCGACCAAATATATGGTAAGTACTGCTGCTAAGTGCCATTCAGTGGAAAGGCAGGCTTGTGAAAACACGATAGTGTGTCCTTGTCCACCTTAGTCACCAGATCTGGACTATGTGACTCCTAGCTTTGCACAAAATCGAAGTGATCAGGAGAGACAAACATTTTTAATAGATTCAGGACACCAGGCAACTACTGCAGAGCAACTAAAGGCATAAACGTGAACTTCCAGAAATGTCTCAAGAGAGTGGCAAAAACGATGGAATAAATGTGTCCATGAAGGACTCTTCACAGGGTCTAAGAAAGGGAAATATTTCAGGAAAATTAATGGCAATATGTTTATCACTGTAATAAACACTTTAAAATTTAAACTTTGGGCCGAGGATTTAGCTCAGTGGTGTAAGAGCCTGTCTGGCAAGCGCGAGGTTGTGAGTTCGATCCCTGGCACCAAAAAATAAAATAATAAAATAAAATAAAATTTAAACATTGACTGTATCGTTTATCACACCTGTAGTAAAGTATGCCTTATACAGTGTATATCTATTTAACTATCAATTTTCCTTCTTGCCCAATGGACAAATGAAACCGCAGAATTTCTAATGTTGCTTTTGGTTTTCTAATACTTTTTGCAAAAAGAGGCACATACATCACCCTGCAGAGAGGTATGTATTGTATAGGTACACACACAAATATTAAAGCTCAAATGACTTACAGAGCACTGCATTTCTTTCTTGGGAATAAATTCATAAGTCACAGGTTAGTAATCGTTTCCAGACAGCATTAATTGGTCTGACTCTTTTACCAAGCTTAATGGACTCTGCCAGAGGAAGTGCATGATTACAATATCACTTAGCTCAAGTACAAATTTAAAACTCCTTTCACATCTTGCTGAAGAATTTATTTTGTCTGTTATGTTTTATTACAATGCCTTCTTCCTTGCTCTATTTTGCCTTCTTAATCAGGAATTTGGATGGTGGACATCGGTGTGTTAACATAAGTTATTTTTTTTCCATAGCAGTGCAGTCTGAAATAATCTCTCCCAGAGGAGTAAGATCCAGCAGAGAAAGCAGAATAAGAATAGGGAGGTGAAGTTCACGTTGACCAGAAATGAAAAGCGGTACAATCTAATTCTCTAGAATGCTACTGTGGCAACTTACACCATAACCGCAAATATAAATGCATCTTAGGCAACACCTACCTGGTTTATGAAGTAAAAGATCCATGATCACACCCTTGGCGAGGAGGGACTGATGATTAATTTACTGATGACCAGAAGAATATTCATTCTTAAATAATAAGTTATAGCATCTAACTATATAATTTATGACTAAAAGCTCTATGGCAGATACAATTTTAACAAGTAATCAGAACATGATATGAAGAATATTCAAGGATCGATCTACCTTGTTAAACTCTAATAGTTGAACAAAGAATATAAACCTTCTCAGATTAATTCTGAAAGGTGTTTGACAACTTTTTTGTGATATTAAACACATAAGCCTCAATATAAAAGTAAAATAATTTAGCAGACAGCTGTCACCCAGTCACAATGATTTGTCAGTATATGCCCACTTTGCTTAAATTTTGCTTTTACTTACTCTTTTTACTTCAGATTTTCTGAAGCAAAAGTAGTCAGATACCCTAGCATTCCATCTTTAAACAATATGTTCTTCATTCTAACATACTAAGATTTCTCAAAATTTTCCTTGTGGCTAGCTTTTTGTTCTTTGTTTTTGTTGTCAGCCATTTCATTTAAGAAAGTTTTCCCAACCCCAAATAAAAAAGCAGTCTCTTGTATTCTTTCTAAAGTTTAGTTATTTTATTTATTGCTATTTGCTCAGTCCATAATCCATCTGGACTTGATTGAGACAGAAAATTGCTCTCCCTTCAGCCATTGGAATATCAATTGTCCAATCCAAATTCTTGAATCTTTCTTTTGTCATGGCTTCATACTGACACTTGTGACAGACCAAACAGTTGCACATGAACATTTACAACATCTGAATCCACAGTAAGCTACACAGCAAGTCTGAAGAGTTATCAGTGATTGAAGGCTTCAGCGTTATTCCCTAATCACAAACATTAAGTCAACCATGAAACTAAGAAATTAGCCTATATCTTGTGAAGTTAAGAAAATAGGAAATATTTTGAAATGAATAAATAAAATACTGTATGAAAAATTGTAAGACACAGCCAAAACAAGAGATCTTTACAGATTCTTTTTTTTTTTTAGTAGAAAATTTTAGGTTGGTACTTTCTTACAATTTGAACATTTCCATTTTTCTGGATCTCATCATTTCCATTATAAAGTCTGCTGCTATATATGCGGGCAATTGAAGAGATTTTTTTGGACAGATTTAATATTCTTTGTTATATTAGAATTTTAAGTTGCTACATTGGTTTTGAAAAGAGGGCAATGCTTCTATCTTTTTTCTCTCGAGTTAAAACTAAACTTCTCATTTCACTTTCTGTGTTTTCCCCTCCCTTATTATTCTCCGTACCTTTTGGCTCTCTGGGCCTCATTCTGAATAGATTCTTCTGACCTATCTTCAATTCTTAACTATGTCTTCGACTGTTTCCAATCAGTCATGCAGTCTATGTACATCAACTTGTGACTTTGGTTAGTGTGTCTTTAAACCCTAGATATACTTGACAAGCTTTCCAATATTATAGGCCAACTTTATGGTCTGTAATACCCAACGCAATTTCAAGCTTGGTTTATATTTCTGAAACTTATAAGCATAAACATATCACAGTTCATGTTTCATAATGCAATATCTATAGTCGCTGTAGTTTTGTTTCTGCTTTTCATGGTTCTTTTGCTTCTTCATTACGGCATATCATTTTATTATGTACCTGGCTGTACCTAATAACAGGTTATATCTGCTGGGTTCAGAAATTGTTAGAAATAAGTAGTGAAGGTCTAGGATAATACCAATTTACCAGAGAAAGAATTTTATTTCGTGTCCGCTAGACACAACCCAGCAGTATGTCACCTTAATCTATTTTCTTTACATCAAGACTATTCGAGTTCACATATTAATGATTTTATACAGTTACTCAAAATTTCTTGACTATGAAGTCAAGCAATAGGGGGAATTTCCTATAACTATTTTGACTCAAGTATAGGCTTTTAGATTAGCTTAGCTATTCAGGGAGCATCATACTAATGTTGGTAAGGAAATGGAAATGAGCACCTAATTGAGTCCTTTAACTCCACAATACACAAACTAATTGCACACCATCACTGACCTTCTCTCTGCATATTAATAAAGTTCACCAAGTGTTGTGGGCTGGTCTTCTGTGCTATATGAAGGCTCTACCTTCTTGTCTTCCCGGTATCTAAATGTCTCAGGTGTACATTCAAGACACCCTTTTTGTAATATTTTACATGCCTATCATGAGCTTCCTTTTTCTCTCCCACTGAGCTACATCCTAAGCCCTCCTTTTCCTGGCACCAACCAACTCCTGGTGCTGTGGCCTTAACATCCCAAGGCATGTTACAACCTTCCCAGACTCTCTATGCCTGTTCGCTAAAGAGTTTCTCCTCTTTACAAAAGCAAAGCGTATCACTGTTCTTTCAAAACTCATTTCTTTTCTCCTCGAGTTTAGGAGAAGTTATGGTTTCTCAAGAAAAATTGCCTTATTTTTCCAAGGTTAATTAAAAATTGTGCTATCATTTGACACTGGTTAGCATTTGCTTCAATTATTCTGAATGTGTTAGGGAATGAATGTTTGGGTTCCTTCAACTTCACGTGTGCAAATCGTAACCCCCACTGCAACATTAATAGGGGCCGAGACTTGGAGAGATGACTGTGCCATGAGCTCAGAGCCCCCGCACATGGGATTAGCACCCTGATGGAAGAGATCTGAGAGAGTTCTCTAGCCTGGTTTCTGTCATGTGAAGATGGACTGGGATGATGGTTTGCTACAAACCCAGAACCAGTTCCTTACCAGGTACTGAATCAAGTAGTGCATTAACATCTTCACAGCTCCCAGACTGAGTGCCATAAATGTTGATTGTGTCAGTCACTCAGACTATGGTATTTTTCTTGTAGCAGCTTGAACTGACCAAGACGAAGTCTATGTTTTGTCTTCTAGTGAGACTGTATGCTTTTGAAGAAAGCATGGTGTAATATATTTTTATAAGCCTAATATAGCATTATGCCCCTAATAAAGTCTTTGTATTATTTTAAACAAAGTGTATGATGATAAGAATCAACAGAATTAGGGAGAATTTTGTTGACAAAATGACTTCAAAAAATAATATTGATATATTCACATTGACTCAAAATTAATGATTAATAACCACAATAACATACTCTTATTTTGATGATGAAAATTCATTTGTGCTAAAATAACTCTTTCATAGACGTGCTTCATTGTGAAAGCATAGGAATAACTTCTGTGAGAGCTCCCAAGGGCTTTGTATGTTTATGACTAATTCATACTACTTTAGAATTATAGTAAATCAGTAAGTACTTACTGTTGCTGAAGCTATATTTTGTGGAAGAAGTTGGCTCTGTCATGACCCATGAATGATGATGGTAGAAGTGGCTGACAGCTGACCAGCTTTATTCCCACCTAATTCATCAGTGACTTCAATAAGTAACTGGAAAGTCACAGGGTCTTGAATTCCTTGAAATACATCATACTGGAAATTCTGCCTGGTGGCCAGAGAAGGGGGATCAACACCCAGTCTCTGAAGTGTGAATTGATTATTTGTATTTCCTGGGAATGATGAGGTAATAAAACAGAAATAAAACTGCATTATACATTGTTTTAGTAACTTAAGTATTTTTTTAAAAAGTGTATTTCATGATATGTTTCCAACTGTTACAAAAATTTCATGTGTGTCTTTTAAAATAGCATACAAATGATGTATTTGAAATCATATGTCTTACCTCCTACAATTAAATAGCTGAGATGCTCTGGCAGAGAATCTCCATCTGAACAGTTGAGTTGAATAAAAGGGCCTTTAATGATGGAATAAATCCAAGTTTCCAAATGTGGTGGATGACATATAGGAGGCTCATCGTTCACATTCTGCAACATTAAGGTATAACCTCTTCAAATTGAGTCTTGAACATCTTGCCACACTAGATCATTTACTTTTTAAAGTTTTATGATGCATTATTTTCCCCTTCACAGTATTGCTCTAGTATACTTTATGCTCAAGTACACAAGTCATCTTGATTATTTTACATTTGAAGAATATTTGTCAGTGGTTCATCACAAAATTTTTCTTGTTTAGTTACCCTAAATTCCATGTTTTTTTTTCTAATTTTGTGAGTGAAGAATTGATTTTTATTTAACAGATGTCTATTTCCCATGTAATACTGCTATAATGGTTGATTCATTGTGTCAATTTGAGAAGTTCAGAAGCTTAAGTGACTCAGTAGTTCTACATCCTAGGGTGTAAGGAACCTGCCCTAAGGCAATTTGCTATACCCTAGGATGTAAGGACCCACCCGAGGTCAGGTAGCCTGCATAAAATATAAGGGAGAAAAGGAGGCCTCTTCCTCCTTTTTGCTCTGGTTACTTTTATATCTTCCACAGCTATGAGCTGCTGCCCTTCTGCCAAACCACCCTCCTTAAAGCCAAATGATTATGGACTGAAATCTCTACAAACTGTGAGCTAAATAAACCTTTCTCCCTTTAACCTTGGGTATCACGTATTTTGTCCCAGCAACAAGAGAAAAGTAACTAAGACAACTGCTTATACCAAGTATACATGCAACTTACAAGATTATTGAATTTAAAACTAGATTAAAAACTCATTGTCACCTACTTCAACAATTTTCTTCTATTATGGAAAAAAATACTGTCAAGTAAACAAGTCTAGAGGGAACATATTTCCCTAGTGGACAGTTTTACTTGTTAGGAATATTTGCTTTTATTAACCTTATATTTGTTTGCCTATAAATTCAGCCTGTTTTTGTCCTGAAAAAACTCACAGTTTACTAGAGCATGTAACTTACATTTCAAACAAGTAGATAGTTTCAATAATTAGACAAAAAGGCACATTGTCTCTGTGGATGTTTGAATTCTAAGGTAGACCCCATTGTAGTGTACAAACTAATACATTTCTTGCCATCATCCCTGTCTCTTTCTCATCTGTAACAGACACTGCTAATCTATTAAAGGAACCATTTCACTGTGTCTTTCATTGCCAAAGCACAAGTATAACTTATGTGAGAGTTTCCATGCACTTCTTCTGTTTCTCACTAATTCAGGATGCATTGGAATGGTGACTTCTAAAGAACACAAGCACAGTTCTGGAGTTGTTTCTACAGTATGTGGCCCCTTGAGGAAGACCCTACCAGGTTCTCAGAATGGAACGTTGAGTGACCCCAAAGAGTCCAGTTCAACTCAGCCTTTCTCCCTTTCCCCAGTAGTACTTCCTGCACATCCCAGAGCGCTCCCCTTTGAGGCCCCTGTCTCTGCAGACCGTACACAGCAAAGCACACCTCCTTCACTCCCTAATGCACAGGCAACTTGATTTGTTGCTTTGCTCCCTGGAGGGCATGAAAAGCCTCTTGCAGGAACTGATACCCTATTTCAGTAAGCAACAGTTCCTTTAAATTAGAGCCTTGCCCCTGGAAAGGAATTCTCATTCGTCTTCTCTCAAATTACAAATAAAAGATGGGAGAGACTGTATCTGTCTTTTTTTTTTCATAGTTTCTTTAGGAATAGTAAATGAAGATAACCATCCCTGTCATTTGTTGAATGGCTAACATGTGCCAGACTCTAATTTGCATACACTGATGGCTACAACATACAATAACCCTACAAAAAAAAGCTAATATTTTGTTATAGAAAGTGAAATACACGAAGGAAAATTTTCAAGCTTGGATATTTATTGGGCGATAGAAGCAGAACTCAAAGACACTTTGAATCTGGAGTTCAAAATTTTTACCCAGGTGCTGTTTTTCTCCATATAATACTGCTTTCGGCTTAGTCCTGATCAGTTTACACCATTTCCATACTAGCCTACTTCTGTTGTGTTTCCCTTCAGTGCCTTGGAAGATATACTCAATGTTATTACAAGGAAGCTTTACTCTGTCATTAAATAATGCCTTATTTTATATGCATTCTTAAATTCTTCTAGTTTAAGCAACTGTGGTTGTATGTTTTATAACTTCTGCATATTTCACTTTAAATGTTTAATTAAATTCCAAGCACTTTTCCTCATTAATTGAATACTACTTTTTAAATCAGCTAAACTTATGTTAAACAATTTTAAACTGAAATGTTGGAGGTAAAATATTTTAAAACTCAATACAGGCATCCAGTTTTCTCTATGGGAAGAAAAATCATTTCCCAGGAGTTAATTTAAATTTTCATTTTTTTTTAAATAGCTATTTTTCCCATTTCAGTACAAAGAAAAATTAAAAGGAGATTATTGGAGAAAATGTCTTTATAAAGCCAAATACAGAGAGAGAATTGGAGGCACAAAGCAAAACACATTGCAGAATGGACAATCAATAGCTAAGGTCATATGCAGGCAGAATTTGTTGTCAAGTTAAAATAAGTTTACTCTCATGATTATCTGCTATTGTCTGTTCTTATATTTTGATTTTTCCTTGTAGTATAACAAAATTCATAAAATTATTTTCCTTCGAGAGAGAATGTTACATTAATATTCAGGTACACTAAACTCTACTCATTTAAACCAAGAACCCCCATGAACAATGATGCTGTAACTTAATTTCATGTTATCTTTAAGGAATCCATCGGGAAAATTGTATTTTTTCCATATGATGAGTTTTTAGTCTGCTAACAAGGAATAAACTGAACTTTTCAGGGAACTGTATTCTCTAGATGAAGTGGGTTATACTTGGAAGAGTGATACTGCTGAATTAGGCTATAGATCATTTCATGTAAGCCAGAGAGATAACACACACACACACACACACACACACACACACACACCCCATTCCCTCTGGCTTAGATTCTTTGATTGCAGAGTAAATGAACTGGTTTAAATGATCAAAAATGTTGGCAGGGTTCCCCACTTCTACAATTTTGTCAAATGCATCCCTAAGCAGAAAATTCATTTTGCCTGTTGGAATTATTTATTTATTCACCTATTCATCTCTCCCCGAGTTATTCATTTGTGAAATAAAACAGCTGTACTAGAAAATGATTACTAATCGCTTGAACATGCGGTAGCCCCTTCATAAACAGTACATGAGAATGTGCTAATTTTCCAGTGTCTTATTCCAAAAAGGCAAGAATTGGCACTTACGACATATAATGATTTTATTCAGAATATTCTAGCACAGTATCTTCACTGCAAGGGTCATGTGAATTAATGACAAAACAAAACTGTTTAAGAAAAAGCACTTTTTGATAAATAGGACAAAATTAAATGTCATTGGGCATGAATTAATTGAAATGAACTTGCTCATACACTTCATAATGAAATTCATTACCTTTAAAAATTAATCTATCCTTATAATGAGGAATTAATACTCCCAAAGAAAGTAAACACATTATTAAAAAGAAGATAAGATGGAGTGAATAAATACTCCTTGGAGAGAAATTTTCTAAAGGTTTACAAGAAATATTTCTTATTTACTGATGGCTTCCAAGACCATCTTTTGATTTAGCTTTCTAGAGCTGTAATTTTAACAGTCTTTTTGATATCTTCATTATATTTCTGAACTCTGTCTGGGAACATGCTGGAAGGAGGAATCCTTCTCCAATATTGGTCTGACCAGCCCTAAGCTAGTTCTTAAATTAAGCACAAGGAGACCTGCCAACCCTGAATCATCAGCCTCTTCCTTCTGAAGTACTGTTTCTATGGCTTGGGATTTAATATATTATTCCAGTATTGCTCACCATAATTAATTTTGGCAGAAGACCATCTTTTCCTTGACTAACTCGATCTCCAATTACAGTATAACACAGCACATTTATGTCTCTAAATGTTCTCAATTAAAGTATCAGAATCTAACCATTCGTTTATGGAAACATATCAATACAAAACCTACAAGCAAGAAAAACTAAGGCTTTAACTGTATAGATGCTTAAAAATTAGAATTATTAAACATCTGCAA
>RJWT010020556.1:0-17922 GCA_004365215.1 Cuniculus paca
AAAACTCAGGATTGCAAGAGTCCCAAAGGCTTGTTACTATACCATCTAACACAGCACTTGACAGACATTGGAAGAGTGTTAGTTAAACGCAGTTTTAGCTTCGAAGGGGTGTACAACATAGAGAAACCTAGTGCTTTAGGTTCTCTTTGATCCAAATAAAGATGAAGAATTTCACACCCGCCTGGCACATCCCAAATGAGAGCTTTCAGGTTTATGAGTAGCTTGGAGAATTTATGATAAAATCACACATCCAAAGCAAGATTTTCCCTCCCATAGCTATGAAATATCAAGTTGGAATATAAATATTTCAGTGAATCTTGGCCTTGCCTGGGATACCTATGACCTTGGTGCAAGTCCCAGAATTATGAAGGCAGAATGGTCACTGCCACTGACTTCTACAGAGATTCTGGTCCCAGATGGTGGCCAGAGGACATTCTTTTATTTCCCACTGCTTGCCCAGAAACTCCATTGAAACCCAGTTAACTAAAACTATATAAACATGCAAAACTATTTATTTATAACGCTTGGCTTTTATCACTTTTTTGTTCAAGTGTAGGGAAAAGGACAATAATCTGAACTTCAGGAGATATTTGTCACTATTTGTTTCAAGGGCCAAAGAGTGTCCTGCACCTGGTGGCCCTAAATATTTTCGAGGATGCACTCGAAAGTGAAGCACATTTTGAAAGGTGAGTGCATTGTTGAGCTTAGCAGATGGTTCCAAACGAGGGATATACTGAGACCATCATTGAGCAAGTGACATGATCCACTGTCATAGAATAAAATCAACAGACACCATTCAAGTTGACCCCCAAAGATCCCCAAGCCAAAATGTCTCCTAAAGAAAGTTGAGGAGAAGTTCTTTAAGATTCTCTGAATAATCTGATCCAAGATCAGCCGTCTAGTTGATGACAAACAAGGCCTTCCATCCCTGGTCCCTGCTCTTCCATCTTGCAGTCTGCACCTCCCTGCAAGCCACCCCTGTAATTTCCCAAGCAAAGGTTTAAACAGAGCAAGATGACTTTATTCAAACTGTACCACTTTCCTGTGCAACCCTGGGAAAAGTCAGTTAACTACTCTAAATCCAGGTTCTTTATCTATGACATAGTGACCAGTTGGGAAAAATGAACAGTAAACATTTGAAAGGGATGACTCAGAGGCATTTTTCCAGTGCCTTCAATGTCACTGAAAAAAAGAATTACCTTCGTGTATGGATATTCTTTATCACCCTTCTTAGGTTGGATGGCTTATAAGTTCATTACTTAATGATGAGTGTCATTGATAAACTGACATATGTGCTAATGACAGTCAGTAAAATAAAGAGACTAAATTAGCCAGGACTTTTTAAAAACTGATTTAGGTTAACTTGAGCTGGTTTAAGGAGAATTGCAGGTAGCATATCTGGAATAGTGATGCTTCATGAAATGATGGGATGAGAATTTCAATTGAGTTTAGGCAAGGGCCTGGAAGCCAGGACTGAAGTCATAAATAAACCTGGTAACTGACTGTCTCTACTTTCCTTCCTTGCTTCCTTTCATGTGCTTGATTCATTGTTTCTTCTCTGCCTGTTAACACCATTTCTCTGCTTCCAGTTCTCATTATAGAAAATGTGACCCCACAACACCTTTTAGGGAGACCAGAAGCTGAAACCACTGATACCTAGAAAATAGAATCTGATTATTCCAACTTGATTCTGCACTTAGTCTAATTAGCCCTGGATGGCTGGTAGAGTCATAAAGCATAAAAATAGCTATCAAAGCTGTTGTGTATCATGGATATAAGGCGGGAGGAGTCTATACAATAAGGACAGATTGACACTTTTAGGAAAAGAAGAAAAGAGGAAAGATTTAGGAAGAAATTAAAGTGTCTCAGTTCTCTGTCTCTGTAGAGCACTGCGGACTGCTCAGAGCTATACATCCAGTTTTAGAGAAATAACAGTTTTATCTATTTTTATATGAGAAAGTTGGACTCAATCAATGGTTCTTAACCTTGGCTCATTATTTGATTGACATGGGAAGCTTTTCAAAAGCTCAATATTTGGCCAATACCCCCAGATCAAATAAATCTGAATCTCCAGGTATGGGATCCAAGTATCAATATTTTTAGAAATTCTTTACATTATTCCAAACTTCAGCTGAGGTTCATAACTATTGGATAAGATCAGTGATTCTAGAATGAATCACCTCAGTCTAATTAAAACGAAGATTTTCCTTTAATAGGTTCAAGGTAGGGCATGAGATTCTGTAATGCAAACAACCTGTGGGTATCAGTGTTATTGGTCTATAGACTATACTTTAGCAAAACACTAAATTGTTGCTGAGTCTTAATCTAGTTTCAAAAATGTCATGAAAGGGAATATTTACTTCACGAATATTTATTTTCTTTATCAGATCATGTGCTAAGTGCTAAGACACAGAATCTAACAAACTTTAGTGAGATAAGGGTTAATGTGTAGACATGTCATCCACAGGGCTCAAAAGAAGTTAGAGAAGGCTTTCCCTAGTTATGTTTGGAAGTCCATTCATCAGGGATTTAGCAGGATTATTTTGTTGTTCTTTTTAAGGAAACATCTTTACTGAAAATTGCCAACTGGCATTCCTGACAGGAGAAAACTACCTCTGGTGTATGATTCAGGCAGTTTGGCATGCAAAGAAAAGAAGTATTAATACCTAACAGTTTAGGGTATTATGTGTCAAACATGGAATACATAATGGGGAAAATAGTTTGAACCTGGATGTAAAGGATAACATGAAGCACACAGCTGAGGAAGAGGAAAATAACCTGGATGATGATGATGATGATGATGATGACAGTAGTAGTGGTGATGGGGATGGGGATGGTGGTGGTGGTGATAGTGATGATGGTGATGATGAAAATGATGATGGTGAAGTAAAAGAAAGATGAAAAGAAAGAAAGAGATGATGGTGATTGATGGATAGATGGATAGACCAGGAGTTGCTCCATAAAATAAATCCTTTTCTAAATAGTAGAATCAATGATTAATGATCCAATCCCATTCAGAGATATAATGGGCATGTTTTAGAATATAAAAGGAATTTCTAGTAATAACTAAACCAAAATTGTTTCAATTCTATGGTGTAAGTCTGCCTACATTTTCTTAAGGTTTTCTATGTTCAAATGCTTAAAAAAATGCACAGATACGATGTCTTGTTCCCATATTACAATGAATGCATCCACATAAGAGAAGGGGAAGGGTCATAATAGATGGTGAGATTTTAATTCAGAAAAATATCTCCTAAGCACGTACTATATGCCAGGCACTGGATTTTTAAAAAAGTTTTTACACTGCATTTTGGAGATTATTTTATGACATTACCTACTGATGACAAGGTTAAGGTGCTTTTCTATATCTGGTTACATTTTATACTCACCAAAATCTGTGATGTAAGCGTCTGGATGTGATGTTTATGTTAACAATGATGACAGTAGTGGTTTTGGTGATAACAATAGTAATACTGGTGCTACTTGGATTTATTTCCTATTGAAGAACAAGTTTAATAGGCTCCAAAATGTTGAGAGACATAAAGAGTCCACCACTGGAAAGTTTTGCCAAGCTAAAGCAAGAACTCATATACCCAACCGCCAATGTTAGTTGCCTTTGCCTTCTACTACACTGAGGAACTAGAATATCAGACAGTTTACTTTTAGAATACCCATGGTGCAAAGAAGAAATAAAAACTGGAAATCTGCAAAATCCTGTGGCTTCACATTTAATAGAGGGAAAGCTTTAAAATGGCATCTCCTGAAGTTTTACCAATTTTCCATTTCTAGCTTGCGTTCTTCTCTCCTGGCAAGCAAGGCTGGAATAAGAATTGGTCGTAAAGGAAATGTTTCACTCCAGCTAACATATGCATCTCTGTGCCAAAGTTAGCTTCTACCTTTATAGCTAATAAGCATTTAAAAAAAGACTATTTAGACAGGCATTTCACAAAAGTGTGGCTATCTTAGGAAGTCAGAGGGTTATAACTGCCCCTCAAAAATGTCATGCTTTTCAAAGAGCTTCAATTTCACCAGCCTTACAGCATTCCATCTGGTTGCACTCCAATCCCACTGCGCACCGCAACCAGAGTGAGTCTATTCACAATGCAAATGCAATTGCTTCTCTTTAGAGGTGAAAATTCTCATTGCTTTTCCCTCTCCCCAGTCATTCCCAGAAAAGTTTGGCTCCTATGCCTTCTGTGACCTGGTCATTGTTGAGCACCACAGCTTTGCTTTCTCGCTCTCCTTTCAGCCTTCCACATGTGATTTGGCAAAAGCAGATCCTATGTAGCTCTGGTCCTCATCAAATACCTCTCTGTTGTTCTGAGCCTTTGGTTATGCTTGTCTCTTCACAAAAATGCGGACTTCTTCCTTAAAAAATCAGTTTATCCAAGCTGGGCGTGGTGAAACACACACACCTGTAATCCCAGCACTCGGGAAGCTGAGGCAGGAGGATTGTTGTGAGTTCAAGACCAGCCTGGGCTACAAAGTGAGCTTAAGGCCAGCCTGAACTGCATAGTGAGACCCTGTCTCAAAAAGAAAAAAAAAGATAAAAGAAAAGAAAAAAGGAAGGAAGAAAGAAAAAGAAATCACTTTATCCAGAAACACTTTCTTCTGGAAATGTCTCAGAGTAGAATATAAGAGCAACTCAACACCTACTTCTATCAGAATATGCCATAATGTGTGTTACAGTCAAAGTTTACAGAGGAAAAGATTTCATACAGGACACATAATATATAGGGTTATTTTGTAATATTCACCCAAAGAGTCAAATGCAGAACAGTATGGGAGATATGTCTGTGCACTGGAGACCAAAATAATACAGCTGAGGGCCTGGATCCCACAGCAATGTTCTGCACGAGTTTAGCTGAAGACCCAGAGTCCATGGCAATGTCCTCCATGAGTCAAACTGGAGGCTTAGAGCCCATAACAATGTCTCATGCAAGTCTATATAAGGCTTTGCTTGAGGAAGGTCCAAAAGACAAAGGAGGAAGCTAGAAAGTCTGCACCAGTGGGATGAAAGATCTGTGCCAGTGGAGTGAGGGATCTGCACTGGAGCCAGGAAGTGACGTTCAGGTAAGGACCAGAGCTCCCCCTAAAAAGCATCACAGCCATCCTCAGCAACAGCAAGGACTTGAACTCCTCCAATGATGAGAACAGCTGAGTTCATATCAGGAAAACCTGCATGACAAGCTTCTCCAGGAGGATCAATAGCACACCATCTTCCCCTCCAGTTCTGCTTTTATGCAACAATCCTCAGGCGTGCCTTCCACACCCAGAATCACTTTGATTCAGTTCAGTTGGGTGTTACAAGTTCACCATTAGTTAATCCACCACAATGTGTTTTTTAGAACAAAACCCAATCACTATCATCATTATTTCCATCACCATCATCATGCCAAGTAATCACTGAGGGTTACTGGACTCATTACTGTATATAGATTATCACATTTAATAATGATGACACTACCGTGAGATTTGACATTAACTGAACTAACAAACAAAAGTATGTGATCCCCAAATTTAATAGTTCCTAGAAAATAGCATGCATTTTTATAATGTGTTGCCCAATAATTCCTAAAGCTAAATGGGTAATGATTTGTTTATTCATTCTCAGAAATAGGCTTAAAAGAGTAGTTTTAGATTTACAGGGTGTTGAAAATGTAGTAAAGATGTCCCACACCCATTTTTCTCTAATATTAACATTCTGCATTAGTATCATATATTTGCAACAATTGATGAATCACTGTTTATATAATATCACTAACTAAAGTCTATGGCTTATTCACATTTCCTTAGTTTTTACTTAATGTCTTTCTCTGCTCTAGGTTCCCACCCAGCATATCATATGCAGTTCACCTGCAAGACCTCATTAGGCTCCTCATAGCTATGAAAGTTTGTCAGGTTTTTCTTGTTTTTGATATCTGATAGTTTGGGGAAATATCCATCAGATATTGTGGATGAGTCTTTATTGGAATTTGATGTTTTTGCATCATTTGTCTAGGATTATGAATTTTGGGGGAGGAGGAGGAAGACCAGGATCATATAGTACCATTTGCATCATGTCAAGTTTACATACTATCAGTATGGCTTATGACTATTGATGTTGACTTTGATAACCAACTAATATAGTTTTTGTCATGTTTCTTTATGAAAAATTACATTTTCATACTGTAATCCTTTGAAGGAAATCACTACACACAATCCAAACTTAAGGTGAAGTGTCTAAACAAGTTTCTGTATTTAGAATTCTACATGAGAGGATTGTTCCCTTCCCTCTTCTTGTTAATGTACTTAATTACTTATTTAACTAATGGATAATAATTTTGTACTTTGGGTTTTCATTTAATATTAGTTAATTTTGTTGCTCAAATGATTCCATTTTGGGCCCTTGGGACCTTTTTCAATTGGCTCCTGTACTTTCCAATACAACCTCATCAATATGAGCATTATATCATATCTGAGTATTTCCTTACTTTTTGCTCCAGGCTCCTCTTGCCTGTTACCTTACCTGGTCATCCCAAAATTAGTCCTTTGTTTATGAAGTCCTAGTTTCTTTTGTTGGAGAATGGTATTAGCAACCAAGATCTGCTGCTGGCACATTGTTACTGGTGTGCTGTTTTATTCAGGCCTTCTCAGCTACTGAGCAAAATAAACAAGCAAAAAAATATATGTATGAGTGTGTATGTGTGTATATATATGTATAATTTATATATACAAACATATCTATAAAAATTTATATCTGTAACTATCTATATCTGTACTTAGCTAAACATGATTTCATACTGATGCCTCCAACTGTAGTTCATTATTTCATGAATCATTCTACCCTCCTTCCCTTGCTTATCTGTAAATTTTCACTCTGGAAGTGAGAAACTTGACTCCCACCATCTGCCATCCATTTGCTTACTTGTTCAATTCCAGTATGCATGCATAGCAGTATCAGAATTGTTAACCTATATCCCGCAGAAAACAACTTTATCAAGCTGAGTGGAGTGCTTATGTGTGGTTCCTGTTGCCCTAAATCTTACCAACCACTCATCTCCAAAGTTACTTAGGTCAGCACCTTTTCCTCCTCCCCCTCCATAAGGCTGCTGTATGCATTTGTAATACAGTTACATTTGCTTGTCACAGTTTGCTTTCCTTCCTGAGATTGCCGATTTCAAAAATCATTTGTATGTGCATTCATTAAAGTTCATTTTTCGTTAAACACAGCGCTAGTATTCATTCTTTTTTATGATCTGTTCATTTCCCACTCATTCATTGTTTACAACACTCTTTATTTCACACATACAAAAATGAATTGAATTAATTAATATTTAGGAAAAGGACTCTCACATAGCATTCAAAGTCAAATAGAAAAATCAGCATCTACACATTGGAATAGAATACAGGAGACAATCAGTGCATTGAGACTTGAAGTTAGCTCTGAGTCTTCTGGAAGTCACACTGATTGAAAAGCATAGCAGCATTGTTGAATAGTCAATGCCTTCTCAGAAGCAAACAGTCAAAGCCGGTTATAAGGACATGCCCTAGGTGTGTGTGATGGGCCCAACTTAAATTGACTTGGCTTTCTATGTAGACTCCCAGATGGGTGGAAGGCATTCTGCTTTGCCTCTTAAATTCAGAGAAAGTTACATTGCAAAGTCCCTATGGTTGCTCCAGGGCTACATTCCTAAAGGTTTATCGGAACACATGACATTCACTGTCAACAGTTGGGAATAGGCCTCTATCATCACCATCGTCATGAAGGATGTAAAAAATTTATTTATATTTAAGTTTACCGAATGTTTTTGCTTGTCCTCCTCCTTCTTTTTATCATTTTCATGGCCACAGGGGAAGTCTACTACCTGGTATAAGATAATTCTCATTTTTCAGGCAAGCAAGCTGAGAGTCACAGGGGGTTAAATGCCCATTGACACACAGTGAGGGACTCAATCTCAGGATCCAGATTCCTCCGAGAAAGTGGCCGTTGCCATTTCTATCTCTAGACCACCTTGGAGACAGCATCCCAAACACAGGTACTCTCCAGTGGCAATCTGAAACTATGCCTGTGAGTTTTCTCTCCTGTGATTCCTGTGGGAAGTTAAACTAAAGGGCATGAGATTTCAGTATAGACATTACAATTCCCCAGAGGTGTGCTAGGCCCATATGTCCTTTTAAAGAGTTGCAAAGTGGTCTTTGGCCTTTTTGGGGAATGAACAGATGTTTTTGTTTTGCTTTCTCAATTCATTCTAGAGTATTATTTATTTTTTCACATAACAAACATCATTTTTAAAATAGGTAAAAACTAAAAGTAAAGAATAAAATCTTCTGAGCTGTTAGAGCAACTAGTGTTGAGTCTGTTCCTTCTACTTACTCAGAGGGTTTTCACTTTTATTTTACATTGAATTCAAATGTCAATAATTTCCTGGTATCCAGGTCCACAACATACTAGAAGCAAGAGCTGTGAAGAGATGATAATAGGTAATAGAGGAATTAGTTATCACATATTCAAAATAGGACACTATGCAGAGTTCAGGATCAAACTGCTTGTGTGTACCTAAGTTTTCCTTGACAGTCTTAATTCAGTTAGGCACAGTGGCATGACCTGTGCTTATAAAGACATTTCCAAGTTATTTTTTCAGTCAAAATAATATTCTGTGCACCATACTTAAAATACTGGCATTGGATCTTGTACGTGCTTGATTTTAAGAAAATTTTTATTCCAAATGATTAAAATAAGTAAATGTTCCAGTGTTTTCCATAGGAAAATCTTAGATCTATCCAAAAGAAGACAACATAGTATAACTCATTAACTCAATAAACATTTACTGTGTATAAATTGTACATCAGGAACTGGGGATAGAGAAATAAATAATATTGATCCCTGTCTTCAGGAAGCTCAACATCTAATTTAAGAATCTGTCTCCAAGGATGTGGATTGCTAAGGTTTTTATGGCATAAAAGGCTGGTGGTTAAATCCTTCCTGCTCTGTGAGTCTTTCAAGATCCCTAGAGATGAGAATCATTGAATCAAACCTTTAAAGTTTGAGAAGAAGCAACAGGATTCATATATCTTAAAAAGTAGAAAGGAAACCCTGCTACTCTGCTGAATTTGAGCTGATTTTTAAAAAAAAAACCTATCCAAAAACTTCTGCCCTGTGGCTCTATGTAAACTTAGCCAAATGCTATAAATAGAAGGGCGATTTTATAGATGCTATCTCGTCCATGATTAATTGTATGAGTCAGCTATCCAACATTATAATGAAATACCTGAGATAATGAACTTAAAAAGGGAAAAGTTTTATTTTGCTCAGAGTTTTCAAGGTTCCAATGCAAGACTGGGTTAGATCCATTGCTTTGGTTTTCTGGTGCATGTCCTGTATGTCAAAGTCAGGAGGTGCATGGGAGAGCAAAGTGCTCTCCTCAGGGCAGGAAACAAAAGAGAAAAACAAGAAGGGGCTAAGGTCCAACTCTCTATCCCCCTTGAGGCCACAAATGAATTGAGGACTTCACAAGGCTCCACCTCCTTAAAGTTTCATCCCCTCCTGTCTTAGTTATGTTTCTCTTGTTGCTGAGACAAAATAACCAACACCAAAAGTTAAAGGGGGAAAACATTTATTTAGCTCAGTTTGTAGAGGTTTCAGTCCATAATCAGCTGGCTCCAAGGCAGGCAGCTTCACAGAGGAGAGCAATTCATGATAGGTAGAAGACATTAAAAGCAACAAGAAAGCTCAAAATAAGCCCTCTTCTGTCCCTTATATTGTATCCAGTCTACTGGGACTAGGGAGGTGCCAATCCAATTGGTGGACTGATCCAACAATCACCCACCTTTAATCCCAGCACCCTTAATCCCAGCATTACACTATGAATCAGTCACACACTCTAGATTCAGCCACCTCTGAAAAACTCTATAACTGCATAAGGCTTTGGGGGAACATCTAGATACAAACCATAACACATCCTGATAACATCACCCTGGTTATTAAGTTATTAACACACAGATCTTCAGAAAACATTTGAAATTCAACCTACAGTAATAACTTAGCAATATAAGTGCTGTCAGCCTAATTTTGTGGGGCAGAAAAGTGAAGTGTGGAGGGCCTAATCAACCTAGCTAAGCTTAGCATTTGGATAGCCAGTCATAGATAAGGATGGATGAGTCCAGGCCTGCCTCATTTGGCAGGAAATCTTTTTCTTTAAAGAGAATAAAACAAAACAAAGTAAAACAGAACAAAGCAGATCAGAAGAGAACAATGCAAGCAATACAGGACTTCAAAACAAGATGACAGGAAATCAACAGCAGCTACCATAGTGTCTCTCATTTTCTTTGAAATAGTTGTTCATACCTTCACACACAATAAATTCAAACAAAACAAAACAGTATAAAACCAATCAAAACAGAAGAATGAAAGCATTACTGGCCTTCAAAACCAGACAACAGGAAATCAACAATGGCTACCATAATGTCTCTTTTCTTCTTCAAAATAGCTGTTCATACCTTGGCAGGAAATCTTAGTCACATTCCAATATCTTACATTGCCCTTGATCAGAGGAGGGTGGCCTGAACAGAAAAATATCTACAATTGTATGCAATGGAGAGAAAGGAAAGGAGAAAGGGAAATCAAAAGAAAAGCAGAAAGGAAAAGAAACAACATCTTTCGAAGTTAGTGTCTATATTTCTTTAATCCATGACAGGGTTTCTAACACATTCCCATGTTACATGTGACTCTGCAAATCACAGTTATGGCAAACTAATTCAGTAACTTGAAGAGAATAATAAAGAGAATATTTGCTAAAACTATGAAACAGTGTAGGAAACCACAAAGTACAGAACAGCATGTAACAAACCAAGGCTAGCAGAGGGCAGTATTAGGGCAAATAGTGATTGGGACCCAGAGAGAGAAAGTTAAGAGCAAAAGCCTCCTGACGAGAAGTATGACCTTCCTGCCAGGTGCTAAAATCAGCCCATGGCCACTTGCAGGGAGGGAACCAGGGAAATAAGACCACAACTATGGCATCCTTTCATTTCCTCTGCTGATGGTTTCCCCATTGGCCACATCCAACTGGAATCTGGGGAGAAAAGGAAGCCCCTTATGTGAAGTTTCGAGGTCAGGAACAGTGCAGAGTGAATAGAAAAGAGTGTATGTGGAAAGGGAAGGAGAACAGCCCATGTCACCCACCCTTATCCATTCCAACAGGAAGCAGGTAGTTCAGCATAGAAGGATACTTTCCCATTAGAATCTGAAGCAAACTCAGAATTCTTCTCAATCCAGGCTTCCAGACAGCTGAGACTCACTGACTGGGCTTGCCTGGGATTGCAAATACATTTGTTATTTTTAGCCAATATAAACTGGGCCTTATTCTTTAATCTTTATTTTGTTTTGATCATTTTGATATCAACAACACCTTATCAGTTCTTGACCTTCAAAAACCTTTGGATTGCTTGAATTGGAGTATAGGCACTGCTTTGTAGATTTAAAAATGTGCAGGGAGACAGAAACTTCTCATTTAAAAAAGCAGCAGGATTGGCTTCAGAAATCTCCATATTTTATGAGCTGGGTTTGGTAGCCTTGCGGAAGTCCTGTGTCTTATCAGATCCTCAGATTTCATCCATGTGAATCAGAAATTGCAAATGTACCTCTTAAGTTAGTGTATTTGATTGTCTAAGGAAACAAAAGAAAACTATGAGAGCATGTATTGCATGATTTACAAGAGGAAAATGATCTTTTGACTTAATTTTTATTTTCTAATAAGACATCACAGTGGTCAAAATAAAACAAGCAGAAAACAGACTTTGAAATTGGCTCTGAAAATTCCTAACTGGGTGGCAATGACAAAATTCCCTAGTCTTTCTCGGTTTTCTTATCTAGAAAATAGAAAGCACCCACCTCACAGGACAGTTCACCGTTTTGTTACATTTAATAAGGTTAGCCGTGGGTATTAATTTTTATCACATTGTCATGAAAGCAAAGAATGATTTCAAAGTAGTAGATAAGTCTAATCCTTATGCTTTAGTTGAATAGCACTTACTGGGTTTTATCAGGCTCTGAGGTTTATGACTGAGGTGGAGACAGACATGAACAGATACCAAGAACAGACTTCTCCTGAGATGACGGCCATGAACAAAATAAAACTCTGAACTACTGCTTCTTCCAAAACTTCCTCCTGAATTTTTATTTGCCCAAAATTCAGACACCTTTACTTTATTTAGTCTTGTGCTTTTTGATGTGAGTTGATCGAAAATCACTGATCTGTGAGTCAGAGTGGTTGCTACATTCCCCAGCTCTGACAGTAACTTCCTGATTGACCTTATACGCCATTCAATTTGTCTGGGTCTCATCAACCTGATGGAGGAAAGGAAGGAGGAATGAAGCAAGAAAGAAGGAAAGAAGCAACTAGGAAGGGAGGGAAGAACAGATGAAAGAAGACATGGAGGAAGAAAGAAAAAAGATTTACAGCAGACAATCTATTAAAGTTTTAATAACTCTAAATCTGTCAACCACTTTTTGAAGGAAAATCCATTTGCTCCTGGAGTCCCCATGTTACTCTCACACACAGGTGTTCAACATGCTCAGAAAAGCACAAGGTACCAACCACCTACTCTGCTCCCAAGACAAAATTTGTATTTAATAGAATCTGGACATTTTCTGAAACAGAATGTTTTTCCCAATCAATTCCCCAAACCAAGCACATGCATCTGTCTGCAAGAGAATTGCAATAACTAACAGGTTTCCCACCTTTGTTAAATTCTGAAATGAACATATAGGGGCTCAAATTCCATATGGAGTCACATGGCTGGGCTCTGATTCATACTCAGTTTCCTAAGGTGGAAAAAAGGGTCAGGACTGTGGTTTAAAGAACGACACATTTGTCTTCTTGTCTAATGTCTGCTCCTTTCCCAGGTATTAGAGCTAATGCCAGCACAGAAGAGAGCATTAGGGGCTAGTATTGTTTCCCTCCCTAGGATCAAGTGAGGGAATGTGCTCCAGATAAGAGGAACCTGAGTGTTTGGGCTTTGGAAGATGGAAATAGAATTTCTATATACATATCAGCTTGATCTGGGAAGGCTGACAATTCTACCCCTGCCTCCATCTCTGAATTCCACTTATAGCTAGGCTGAGATCTATCTATCAGTTCTAAACACTCTTTGCAATAAAGATTTCATTGTGAGAGAGAGGGGCTGGCCTTATTTTACCAGGAGAAGGCTATTATCTTCCAACAGCTGTTTATAGTTAACTGCAGACCATACTTAAAGCCTGAGCGCTGGAGCCTTATTTAGTGCCTGCGGATTTGTGGTGAATAGAGTCAGGCTTAACTCTTTCTTCTCCCTGCAGCTGATGACTTCTGTGGGGCTTAGGAGTGGAGGAGATCTGCAAACAAAGAGGGTGACAAAGGAGGGCTGGAATGTGCAGGAGAGGCTAACGGTTGTTTTTAACTACGGTAACTGTGGAGGTTTTGTTACATGTTAGGGATGTGTTGAGCATACGTGTTGTATATTTATTTAAGTTAACTTTGATCAACACTTTGATAATTACATGATTCTGCCCATTTCATAGGATAGAAAAGGAGGCTCAGATCACGAATCGCAAGGCTGAATCATGAAGAATCGGGCTTCAGGGCCCTCCACTCCAAGATTACAGTGAATTCTGCCATTTGTTAATTCAGAAGCACTAATAGAGATGTGCTGTGTGCCCTGCTCTGAACTGCTGTATCAGTCAGGAACAGAAGGTTACAACCCAGAGGGCTCTCAGGCTAGCCAGATAGGGAGCGGGTATGCGAGATGCATTGAGAACACAAGGAGAAAGGTAGTGGTGGCTACAGAAACTTTTCACTCTATCCAGAGGGGGAGCCGATCAGAACCCACAAGAATTTAGGGAGGGAGAGAATTTACCCAAAGGAAATTCAAGAAAACACAACTGCTGAAATCTGTGCACACGCTTGAATCCAGCATTGATGCAGGGGGGCTTTGGAAACTAGACGGTACCTGAGCCCTATTAACCCCTTGGCAGTCGCTCCACAAGCCTGGGAATGAACAATGTGCTGGGCTCATCTGCCCCTTAGAAAGCTCTGTTTGGCTGTCGTGGAAAGAGTATTTGGAGAGTTCAAAAGAAAGTAAGAAAAGTTAGGGTGCTCTCTAACAATCCAGGAAGGGAAAATGCCAGGGTACGGTTGTGGGTACTGGGTCTAAATTGAAGAGCTGTGTTGCAAGAAGAACAAGTACAAGTGGCATTCAATTTCCTCATTTGCCTAAAGACTAAAAAGAGGTTAAATTTTCCAGCAGGAAGTTGGAAGGAACATTGCTTAAACCACTAACTCAACCCCAAATGACATACATTCTTGAGGGCTACAATGCTAACCAGTAAGGCTGGGAGAGCAGTAAGACTACGCCAACACACGGGCCTGCACACACTCATGTGCATGCACACACACACACTCATTTTCTGAGCACCTCTGGAACTTTCGTTTTCCTTTTGTTTGACTCCAGCATCTTTCCTGACAACAAAGGAAACCAAAGATTTTGAAACCCATTGTTGAGCACAAAGAGAGGTGGAGTAAGAGGGTTGTGGGGGGGGAACTTGGCCGACTCTGAACTTTATTCTCTGCCTTGGTATCCAACAATTCTCAGTGGGAGAAAGAGTGGCTTGCCAAAGGGCTCTGTGTGACTGGGCTAAACGAGAAGAATATGTAAAGTTCAGGATGAAAAGACAGCCTTCGCAGCTGAAAACAGAGCTGGGAGCTCATGGAGCTAGGGAAAGGAGGTTTCACAAAGAAAAGTGCTTATTTGCAAACTCGTTTCTCTGCAGTAAATGCTCCCAGGACCTCTGGCAAAAGGAATTCCTGGACACAGGCCTTTGCATTGAGCTGTTAGTGATCTGCGGTTAATTACCTCTCGGCCAGGCTCCTTTCTGTAGCCAATCCATGGGGCAGCCCACAGAGGTCTGGGGCAGAGGTTTTGCCATTTTAATTCCAGCATTCAACAAAGTTAAAGTCTTATAGCTGCAGAGTTGGAAAGAACTTTAGTCCTCCTTATACTCTGAATTTCTGATTTTAACTGTGGAGTGGTGAGTGGCAGATCACACAAAGCAGAGGAAGGCAATACCGCCAGGGGTAGGGAGACAGCAGCATCTTCTGCCTGTGGAGGGGAGGGTAGTGGGTGAGT
Organism: Cuniculus paca; assembly: GCA_004365215.1. NCBI lineage: Eukaryota > Metazoa > Chordata > Mammalia > Rodentia > Cuniculidae > Cuniculus > Cuniculus paca. The sequence continues at coordinate 15,142 of RJWT010020556.1, forward strand.
CAGTCATGCTGTCAGGAATGTCTAGGCACCCTAGCTACTCCTCACAGGGAGCCCTGCCCTGCTCTACCTTGGATTGTTACTGCAACCAAACCACAGACCAATTCCTTCCACTGATCCAGCGGCCTATGGCTACTTCCAGAACTACCATCTCAGCTTCCATTATTTGACATAAAAACAAAACAAAGCCTGGTGCAGTGGCTTGTACCTGTAATCCTAGCACTCTGGGCAGCTGAGGCAGGAGGGTCACAAATTTGAGGTCACCCTGGATAGCTTAGTGATTTATCAAGAACATGTTTCAGAAAACGAAATTCAAAGACTGGGGATGCGTATCAGTGTAACAACCATCAGTTCAATCCCCAGTTGTATGTACATGCACACACACATGTGCACATGCACATGCACACACACAAAAAGCTTTCCTAAAAGGGAGATTTATTAGGATCCTGAACAAAAGTTCCCAAACCTATCAAGAAATTGAAAGGGTGTGTGTGTGTGTGTGTGTGTGCGCGCGCGCACACATGCTGGCATGTTGTCAAGCCCCACCACCTAACACCGCTGGGGTTATTGTTCAGAAATATTCAGAAAAGTATATGCATATACACGGTCTGACTTGCCATTTTTCACTTTAAGAAGGTGCAGAAGTGATGCACATTCAGTAGAGACCATACTTTGAATTTTGAATTTTGATCTTTCCCCAGGCTAGCAATATGCAGCATGATACTCTCTCAAGAGTACAGAGTCAAGGCAGCAAGCAGAAGCCGCGGTCAGCCAAGCAATGGTGACAGTACACACCACAGTGCACAATGCAACTGCTAAGCTGTGCTATTCGGTAGGCTACATGTATTAAGTGAATTTCCAGTTTATGATAGTTTCAACTTATAATGGGTTTATAGGAATGTAGGCCATCATTAATCAAGGAGTATCTGGGTGTATACACATAAAATTATACATGTATGTGCATTCATACATAGATATATAGAGAGAAATTTAATTTAAGCAATTGTCTGATCAGATGGCAACAACCAGAGAAGTTTGAAATATATAGGACAGGCCAGTAAATTCAGGTCAGAGTTGATGCTGCTGTTACAGTCTTGAATCCAAATTCTGCACAATAAAGCAGCTGGAAACTTTGGCAGGGTTCTTACAGTTGCAGGATTGGGTAGAACTTCTTCATCAGGAAATCTTTGGCTTTGCTGTTAAGACCTTTGACTGACTGCATGAGACCTACTCACATGATGGAGGGTAATCTCTTTTCCTTAAAATTTGCTGATTTGAATGTCAATTACATCTTTTGGAAATACCTTCATGGCAACACTTGGGCTAGTATTTGATCAAACAACTGGGCCCCATAGCCTCATCAAGTAGGTACATAGAAGGCATCTCAATTGTTTTAGGTACTTTTCTTGTTGCTGAGACAAAATACCCAACACCCAAAATTAAAGGAGAAAAGCTTGCAGTTTGTAGGGGTTTCAGTCCACAGTTGATGGGCTCTGAGGCAGGGTAGCATGGCTGAGGGGCATCACAGAGGAAAAACAGTCCATGGCAAAGCAGGACTGGCAGAAGGTAGCCAGCAATGAAGTAGCAACCAGCAAATGACAATAGCAGCTTTTTTATGCTACTTTCACGTTCCACCTAGGCTACCCAGCTGAGGGTGGATGTCAAACCAATCAATGGACTGCTTTAGTAATCGCGCAGCGTTAACCCCAGCTTCAAACATTCTATATCCAGCCACATCTGAAAAAGCCCCACCTATGACCTCATGAAGCTTTGGAGGGACATCTAGACACAAGCCATAACACCAATAGTGTGTCCAAACCAAGCTGACTGGCTATATTGTAGGATATATTATTGGTAAAAGATTGAAATCAATACAGAATAATATATTTTTGTAATACCCAAGTCATTTCAGATAAATAAATGCCATACACACGAGACAGAATGCCTTTCTACCCATTTCAAAACTTCCCAGCTCCACTTCCATCCACACTTGAGGGTCAATTCGCTGCCCAGTATACAAGCTGAGGCCTGTTTCCTCCCAGACCTGAGCCACCCTTTTCTTTCTACAGACCTCAGCCACTGAGCAGTCCTGTGACAATGACATAGACCCCGGAGGAATGTGCTCCAGCCAGGAGGATCCCTCTTCCTAGGAGTAGTTTAGTTTTTCTTCCTGAAATGTTTGTCCTTCCTTTCCTGGGTTTTAACTCAGGCCCACTAAGATCTAGTGACATTTTCATCCATGTCTTTATCCTTGACATCAGTTTTGTGGAGGGATTAAAACCTGCACTGAACCCAGATTTCTTAGCCATTCCACAATTAAAATTAGAAGTAAACCGGTAAATCATGATAAGACAAGCAAAACCCAGATTCTACTTCTAGATCCTAGATGTAGCAATGGGCTGAACCCTCAGCAGGAGATCACTGAAGGGTTTAGAAATGCTTCATCTTGTTTTTTTTGCTTTTTATGTTCATCCTTACTTTAAACCGAGAGATACCAAAAGGAAGAAAATGTTCTAAGGAGACACAAATTTCAAACAAAAATCAAGATGCTAAAACTACACTATGTTATTTTGTTCTATTATAGAAGATAGTTCATCACTGTCTCATACTCTTTCACATCTGGCTTGGTCTGAAAATCACCTTACATGGAGAAGGGGAAACCTCCTTGCTCATGACGGGATGTAAAAATCTACACAGAGGTTTTCTAGACTTCTAGTTAGTGTGTTCAGACCTCATTTTCTATGTTTGCTTTAGGCTTATTGATAAAGGCATAGGGGAGGATTA
>RJWT010020557.1:7147-18022 GCA_004365215.1 Cuniculus paca
TCATTTTGAGACAGGGTCTCACTATGCAGTTCAGGCTGGCCTTGAGCTTACTTTGTAGCCCAGGCTGATCTGGAACTTGCAACAATCCTGCTGCCTTAGCCTCCCCAGTGCTGGGATTACAGGTGTATGCCACCACACCTGGCTCTTAGGGAGACTCTTATCTCAAAATAAGAAATAAAAAAGGGACTGAGAATGTAATGCAGTACAAAGGCCCTGGGTTTAATCCCTGGCAATCACTTCCCCACCCCACAAAAGTAGATAAAGGTCATTCTCCGTGCTCTTCTAATTGTTTTTCTTTTTTTTTTCTTTCTTTGTTTCTTTTTCTTTTTCTTTCTTTTTTTTTGTGTGTGTGTGTGTGTGTGTCTTTTTGACACAGGGTCTAGCTATGCAGTTCAGGCTGGCCTTGAGCTCACTTTGTAGCCCAGACTGGTCTCAAACTTGCAATGATCCTCATGCCTCAGCCTCCCAAGTGCTGGGATTACAGGAGTGTGCCAGCATGCCTGGCTCTAATTTTTTTCTTGTTTTTGATTTTTGAGGCAGAGTCTTGCTATGTAGTTCAGGCTTTCCTTGAGCTCAGTGTTACCTACACTGGCCTGGAATTCGAGGCGCTCTAATTCTTAGAGGGACTTTGAGTTTAGACTTTGTTCTATAGGGCACAGGGAACTGAGAAATTTTTTATATATATAGAAAATCATTATGATTGGATATGCATTCTTTTTTTTTTTTTTGTATCAGAGATTGAACTAATGACCTTATGCTTACCAGGCAAGCGCTTGAACCACTGGGCTAAATCCCTGGCCATTAGATATGCATTCTAGAAGGATCACTCTGGGACCTAAGTGTGGTGGTGCATCTCTATAATCCCAGCACTTGGGAGGCTGAGACAGGAGGATCACCTTGTGTTCAAAACCAACCTGGGCTACATAGTTCAGGGCCAGCCTGGAATACACAGCAACACCCTGTCTAAAAAAAAAAAGAAAGATAAGCACTTGAGCTGGAGCAGAACTGTTGAGCAATGAAAGAGGGCTAAATTCAAGAAATATGGGGGGGGGGCTGGGCATGGTGACACATGCCTGTAATCCCAGCACATGGGGAAACTGAGGCAGAATTGCTGTGAGTTTGTGGCCAGCCTAAACTGCATAGCAAGACTCTGTCTCAAAAAAAAACAAGAAGAGCCGGGCGTGGTGGCGCACGCCTGTAATCCCAGCACTTGAGAGGTTGAGACAGGCGGATTGTTGTGAGTTCGAGACCAGCCTGGGTTACAAAGTGAGCTCAAGGCCAGCCTGAATGGCATAGTGAAACCCTGTCTCAAAAAGACAAGGGCTGGGGATTTAGCTCAGCAGCCTAAGCGCCTGCCTGGCAAGTGTGAGGTTGTGAGTTTGATCCCCGGTGCCGCAAAAAAACAAAAAAGAGAGAGAGAGAGAAAGGAGGGAGGGAGGAAAAAATATTTAGGAGGACCACAGCAAGACATGGTGGTGGGTCGGATAGAAGCACGGAGGAGGGAGGGCCCAGGGTGACCCCTCAGTTTCTGACCTGGGTACCTGGGTTGATAATGATGCCACAAAGCAAAGCTGTGTCCCCAAGAGGGGAAATGGGTCTAAAGCAAAAGGTCATGGGTTTGGCTCTAGAGGTGGAGAATGTTTCACTTATCTTCTCCCTGTAATAGACCACCCCATGATGTCCCCACTGACATGACCAGGTGCCTTCTCCTGACCTTGCAAGCTGGGCTGGCTCCTCGGGGTCCCCGGGGGCCGCTGGCTTCTGTCTCTTCACAAGCCTGTCTACTGGAGGAGTCCCCAGAACATGACGGCAGAAGCTGGCAGGCTCTCCTAACTATCAGGCTTACAACTGTCACTGTGGTGAGCCCCTGCAATCTCTGTAAGTTAACAAGGCCCAAAAAACACAGGAAAAGGCAACACAAGACTGACCAGGGAGAGACATGTTCATTAGAGACAAAAAAAAGAACAATCAAGATTGGCATGGTGATGTATACTTGGGATCCCAGCACTTGGGAGGCTGAGGCAGGAGGATCACTGTGATTACTAGGCCAGCCTGACTACATACTGAGTTCAAGGCCAGCCTAAACTACACAGAGAGACTCTGTCTCAAAAAAAAAAAAAAAAGCAGCTGAGGATGCTCAGTGGCACAGTGCCTGCCTGGCAAGTGCAAGGTCCTGAGTTTAATTCCCAGTTAAAAAAAACAACAACAACACAGACACACACAAAACAGCTGCTCACCTCTTCAAAGACGAGAAGCAGAGAGATGGGGAAAGAGAAAGAAAAGGGCCATTGACCTGAGGAGACCAGAAACAGTTTTTCTGATTCCAGTTCGAGGCCAGCCTGACTGCATAGTGAGTTCAAGAACTGTATAGCGAGACCCTGTCTCCAAAAAAAAACAAACCAAACCAAAACAAACAAACGAAAATAGAATTTAAAATAAGAAATGTATTAAACAGGTAGTGGAGAACTAAAAAAGCAAAAAGGGAACACTGAATGTCAAGTTGCCCTAGGTGACAAATACAGGAAGCAGCCACCACCTCAAAGGCTGGAGCACAAAGACAGCGACTCGTTGTGGTGTGAAGAGACCGGGGAGCTGTTCCTCAGCCTCTGCAGGGTCGGGGCGCTGCCAGGCCGCCACGTGCCCCCTGGAGCCCCGAAAGTGAGGGAGATTTCGGAAAGGGGTCTGCTCTGGCGCTCTGCAGGAGGGTGGCTGGGAGCTCAAGGCCAGCCTGAGCTACCTATGACATAGGGGAGACCTTACGTCAAACAATAAATAAACAAGTAGAAATAAAGGATGGTGTCCTATGGCGTTGCATAGAGCGGACTTTGAGAGCTGAGAGCCCAGCTGTCTTTCTAGGGCCTAGGGTGGTGCCTCAGCCACTGCCCACCTTTCTGTCTTGTCCCCCCCTGTATACTCTGTTTCTGTCATACTGGGATTCTTTCTGTTTCCCAGGCTAAGCATTTGTTGCTGCTGTTTCCTCTTAGAAGTACCGTTGGCTCTTCCTCACTTAGCTGCCAACTCAAAGAGGATTGCTCTGACTTTGCCAGTCTTGAGAAGCATCCCTGTCCCCCCTTATGCTCCATAATAGTCCCCATTTTCAGTTCCCTCATAGCGTTTACCACCATTTAAAGTTAACTTCTAAGTAATGTTTTGGCCGTGTGCAGAGGCTCTTGCCCATCATCTCAGCGCTCTGGAAAGCTGAAGGATCAGAAGTCGAGTCCAGCCTAGGCAGCTTAGCAAGACATTGTCTCAAAAATAAAAAAAAGTCAGGCGTGGTGCCCCATACCTGTAGTGCCAGCACTCAGGAGGCTAAGGCAAGAAGATCCATTGTGAGTTTAAGGCCAGCCTGAACTACACACTATACCAGACACTGTCTCATAAATAAACATATACACAAATATAAGAAAATTTCAGCCAGGCTCGGTGGCGCATGTCTGTAATTCCAGCACTCAGGAGGCTGAGGCAGGAGGATTGTTGCAAGTTTGAGACCAGCCTGGGCTACAAAGTGAGCTCAGACACTGCCTGAACTGCATAGTGAGACCCTGTCTCAAAGAGACAAAAAAAATTTTTTTTTCAAAAGAAGTGGGGATGTCAATTAGTGGAAAGGCCCTGGATTCAATCCCCAATACAGCATAATAATAAATAATTATTATAATAATGTGGTCTCTTGCTTTATTTTTTGGGAGGGCTTTTGAGACAGGGTCTTGCTTTGTAGTTTAGGCTGAACTTGAACTCACCATATAGCCCAAGTTGGGCTCAAATTCATGGCAACCCTCCTGTCTCAGCCTCCTGAGTGCTGGGATTACAGGCAGAACTACCACGCATGGGGGGGGTCTCTTTATTTTAAAAGATGAACTGTGTCCTTTGGGGACTGAAACAATGCTAATAGTTACTACTCCTCAATGGATGTTGAATTAATGAATTTTAGAGCAAAAACATTTTTAAATTTTTTTATTATTATTATTATTTTGGTCTTTTTGAGACAGGGTCTCACCATGCAGTTCAAGTTGGCCTTGAACTCACTTTGTAGCCCAGGCTGGTCTTGAATTTGCAGTCCTCCTGCCTTGGCCTCCCAAGTGCTGGGATTACAGGGGTGCACCACCACACCTGGCATATATATACATATATATATATTTTTTTTTAAACTTCTATATACTAATGGAAGGTAGAAGGCAACTTGGGGATCACAGACCAACTGTATCATTTGATGGCCAGGGAGATTGACCAGAGAAACAAAATGCTATGCCAAAGAGCACATAGCAAAGTCATGACAAAACTGTCACTTTCTGCTTTCCCCAGTAGTTGTTGGTTTTGTTTCTTTTGAGACAGAGTCCCTGTAGTTCAGGCTGCCCTGAAACTCACTATGTAGCCCAGGCTGGCCACAGACTCAAGTGGATCCACCTGCCTCAGCCTCCTCCAGTGGTGGGATCACAGGTGTGTACACCCATGCCCTACTGACCAGTGTTTTCCCGAATTTTGTCTTCCTTCGTGGAGCATGGTTTGGAACCCAGTGTCTCCTGCATCTCAGGCACACACTCCACCATTGAGCTGCACCCCATAGCATCATAGCACTCCAGCTTGCTTTTCTGTTTCCTTGGTGCAATGGGACTGTCCTTGACAGTAGTGGTGGTGGGGATACAGCACCCAAAGTGTTCTTAGGGACCAAAGAAAGAGGGAAATCAAATCAAGGGACCTCTTCCCATAGCTCCAGGAGGGGCCCTCAGGGAAGAGCAAAACCTGGATGCCTGTCCTGATTCTAGAAAGAGAAAGGAATGCCCATGGCGCCTGTGTTTCTCTGGTTGCCTGCTGAATGGGGTTCACCCGGGTAGGGCGCAGTGCGGGGCTCCCAACCTTGCTATCTAGAAGAGTACCTGTCAGGATACTGATTTGCCCCTGAAGTTAAACCACCAGATGACCTTTGGCAGCAAGTAAGTCACCTGTCTGTCCTGCCACTCCAGGTGTATGGGGGGGGGATAGGATCTTCAACCTCCTAGGAAGCTGACCCGCCGACCACAGTTAGTTGGCAGAAGTTCTACCTGCAGGGCTCAAATACTGCAAGAACAGACTCTGAATAAACCTTTCAAAACTAGAATGAATGGACCAAACTGGGAGAGACATCGCGAGGTTAGAGATGCCAAGACATCTGGGCGACGTAGGTTCCCTGGGTCCTTAAAGTCCCGGGGTCAAAGGTCGAGTTCCGGTCAAACCCGAGAAGTACCGGAAGTCCCATATCAGGTCTGCACTGAGCCCTGGCCTCCAGTCGCGGGATTAAAGCACCTAAGGCGGAGCTTCAACACCAGGAGGGGGAGGAGCTTGTGGCCACCCAATGGTAGCGCGGGTGTCATTCATCTCAGCCAATCAACGCCGGGAGTCCCTCAAATTTAAACCCCCTCCCACCTGCTCCGTGAAGACCTGTCCCGAAAGCATTTGTAGAAAGTGAGACCGCTGGCCCCGCCCAGGCTGGGGAGGCGGGGAAGAGGGCGGGCCGTGTCTGCAAGTTCACCTATCACGACCCACAGCCTGCGGAGAGGCGGGCGGTGGCGCCAATCAGGGCGAGCAACTGCAACTCGGCGGAGCTGTTGGCTACAGTTGTTGCAACTTTTTTCAAAAGCTCGGTTTCCCGGGAGATCCCAGGCGGTGACAGAGCCCGGCCATGGCGAGAGGTATCTGCCCAGTTGGCTAGCGCATGGGGCGGCCGGGTGGGGGTTGGCGCAGGAGCGAGCCGGGAGCGAGCGGAAGGCACCCTTCTGCGGGTGAAGTGCGGGGACCCCGGGGAGGGGGAGGAGGCGCCCGCGGAACCTCTCCGTTCCCCAACTCCTGCTTCCGAAGCCCCCAGAAGCCCTTCCCACTGCCGCGCCTTGGTTTCTCCTTCTCTGAAGTGTGGGCACCCGCTGCTGCTGCCTCTTCCAGAGGTAGCGGATCCATATGTCAGAGCTCACTGCAAACTAAAGCTCAGGGCACCTCCAGGGAAAGGTTGTTAATGACAGGAGGAGGGGTAGCGGGGCTTCGCCCACCCTAGTGCTCTCTCCTAGAGGTGACCGCGAGGCCAGGGAGCAGATCGGTAACCTACATCTTGGGGAGCGCGTCGGAGTGAGCGCCGCCGTGGCGAGCGCCGCCGTGGCACCTTCCTGCCCCCACGGCCTGAGTCAGCTCTGTGCCGCGGGGCGAGGCCAGGCCCCACTGGCCCACTTTGGGTGACACGGGCCCCCGGCACCTCCCGGGGTCCCCATCGCCCGATCGGGTCAGGACTCCAGCCCACGGACGATGGCGTGGGTGGGGTGTACCGTGCGGCAGGCGATGTCCCCGCCTGAAGTCCATCTTTGCATAGTTTGCAGTCAGGACCGCGAAGCCCACGTTATGCGGCAAAGAGATTTCCAGCTGCTTGGTCATTTCCAGCCGCTGTGTCTCCGCACTAAAGGATCAAAAACTTAAGCGTGATAGTAGAGTAGCATTACTATTTTTTTTTAAATAAGTTGGAGCATTACATTTTGCTTGAAATGCCAAGGTAACACATGCTAGTAGGAATTTGCCTTAATGCAGTAAGCTCTCTGTAGCAGTAATAATGAATAAAATCATGATGCTCTCAGCGAATATTTAACGGGGCCTCTTTGTTTGCAGGCCCTACACCCAATTGCATCATTTGTTCTCCCAGCAGGCCAATACAGTCTTTGGGGACAAGACTTCCCCAGATTCTGGTGAAGAAATGAGGCATAGTGAATTCAGGTTAAAAGAGCTTCATAACCCAATTCACGGAGAAAATTAAGAGGAATATTTTTCCTTAGGAAAGTGTTAAGCATCTAAAAGTATATTTAATTTATCTAATCATCCAACAAGTTTTAATAAACTTATGATTCCCTGGTTCATTTTTACCATCATTGCAAAACCTCTGCACTACCTGTTTTAAAAGTAGTACACTTTTTAAAAATTGCTTTAATTAATCTATGGGGGGAAAGCTAACCATCTATCACTGCAATACTTAAAATATGGGCAGTTAAAAATTGCCATTGAAACTGGACATGGTGGCTCACACCTGTAATCCCAGTTCTCAGGAGGCTGAGGGGGGAGGCTCTTTTCAAGTTCAAGACCAGCCTGGGTGACAAAGTGAGCTAACAGCCAACCTGAACTGCATAGCGGGACCCTGTCTCAAAAAGACCAAAAAAAAAATTGCCATTGAGGGTCAGGCAATTTATTATCTCAGTTAATTTTTTCTTTTTTCTTTTTTTTTTTGTGGCACCGGGGATTGAACTCATGACTTCACAGGTGCTTATACCACTGAGCTAGATCCCCGGCCCTTGTCTTTTTGAGACAGGGTCTCACTATGTCGTTCAGGCTGGCCTTGAGCTCACTTTGTAGCCCAGGCTGGTCTCGAACTCACAACGATCCTCCTGTCTCTGCCTCCCGAGTGCTGGGATTACAAGTGTGCACCACCAGGCCTGGCTTATCTCTCAGAGGTGGAAGCTGAAGTCCAAAGTCACTGTCCAGAGTTGCCATGCTGGGCTGAGGCTATAGCTCACCTGCACAGCAGAAGGTCCTGAGTTTGATTCCCAGTACCAGAAAAAACAAAACAAAACAGTAGCCATTCTGTTCCTTGCCTTGTTTTACCTCCCTTGCTTAGCCATGGTGAAGGTGAAAGTTTTCCAGCTTTATCATGGTAGGCTTACAAGTCACCTTTGTGGTTACTGGCTAGTGATCCTCGCTGTCACTTGACCCCAAGATTCATACAGTTACCTATAATTACCATAGATAGTTTCTTAGGATCTTTTTTTTTTTCTGAGACAGGATCTTGCTATGTAGTTCAGAGTGGCCATTCTCCTGCTTCAGCCTCTTGAATCCTGGGGTTACAAGTGAGTGCCGCAACACTAGTCACTGCATTGTTGTTGTAAACAATTAAATTGGATATTTAGAACTGTAAATACCAAATCACTTACAGTATATCAAGCAGTTCACTTTGATAGTCCCCCAAGTCTGTTTATGATCTTGAGATATTAGGCAACTGAACTTTTGTAGTCATGTGGATATTTACAACACTAACTGTATTAGTTTGAGAAGGCTCAGTCCATCTACTTTTGACCGACTCTTTCTGCTGTTACCAAACACTTCCCTTTGAATTGTTCTCTTTCCCATTTTTATTGTCTCTACTTCATTATCCCTTCTCAGCTTTGATGATCCCCAAGAATACAGGTTTTTATGATGTTACCCTCACTACTTTCTGCACCCCAGCCTCCCTGTTACTCCTAGAATTAAATCCAAAGTTATCACCATGGCCTAGAAAACCCTGCTGACCTCCTGGCCTCACTGGGCTCCATTTACCTTTATGTTTATCGCTGGGTCCTTAGCACAAATCCTGGAATAAAATAGGTATTCAAGCCGGGTGTGGTGGAGCACTCCTGTAATCCCAGCACTTGGGAGGCTGAGGCAGGAGGATCATTGCAAGTTCGAGACCAGCGTGGGCTACAAAGTGAGCCCAAGGCCAGCCAGAACTGCATAGCGAGACTCTGTCTCAAAAGACAAAAAAAAAAAAGGTATTCAAGAAATGTTTATTGAATGAATAAATATATTAGTATATTGGGATTTGAATTCAACACAAGCAATATGCATTTTTTTTGAGGCAGGGTCTTGCTATGTAGTCCAGGCTGGCCTTGAACTTAATATGTAGCCTAATCTGGCCTTGAACTCAATCCTACTGCCTCAGCCTCCTAAGTGTTCAGATTACAGGTGTGCATCACCATGCCTGGCACAATACACACTCTTTTTTTTTTTTTTTATGGCACTGGGGATTGAACTCACAACCTTGCGCCTGCCAGGCAGGCGCTTAGGTAACTGAGCTAGATCCCCGGCCCACAAAACACATTCTTGATGGTAAACTATGCTCATTTAAATCTCACCCAGCTCCATTGCTTCCTACAAGTGATTCATCTGTTCTGAACCTCGATTTCCACATCTGTGAAACAGAAATAATAGCAACTTCTCATAAGTTGTTGGGAAATTTAAATTAAATAATGCAACGTAACAGGGACTAACACATCATAAACATTCAGTAAGTGTCAGTTATTAGTGACACTGCTGTTGAATTATATTTGTGTGAAATCCTGTATTTCTGTTGATAGGTATATTTGTTATGTACATATAAATATTTGCAAAGGGAGCACTTTTGAAACTTGAAAGGATTTGCATTTACCTCTTTTGAATACTGTAACAGTGTGTCAAAGTCTTGCTTTGATTTTTTGTTGTTGTTTTGTTTTGTTTTGTTTTAGTAGGGGAGGGGAGGTTGAAACAGGGTCTTGCTATCTAGTCTAGGCTGGCCTTAAACTGTGTAGCCCACGCTGGCCTCAAATTTGCAACTCGAAACTATCTTCCTGCCTCAGGTTCCTGAGTGCTGAGATTACAGGGACGCATCATCAGACTGGCCCAGAGTGTTACTTTGAAATCCTCTTTATCATCTGGGTCGTCTCTGACTTTCGAGTGTGTTAGGGTCTGCAAAGGGCATGAGTGGCCCACACTACACCCTGGAGTTAGTGGTTGGGGGCAGGGAGGCAACCTTGAAGGATTTGAAACCATGAACTGTTCAGTGGGAGGCGTCCTTCTGAGTGGTCTCCCATCTCTTAATCCCACTCTGTCTTATGGCTTCTAATGGGAGGCCAGGGTGAGCCATTTACTTATTTGCAGATGTTGGAAGGTGCCCAGGTAGAGCATGGAACACGAGGTTCTTGGTTTTTACCCATAAGGAAGCCGAGGGTCAGACTGGGGAAGTGGCATGGCTGTGGTCATCAGCCGCGGAGAGAAACAGAGGCAGCAGGAGCTGGCTGTCTTCAAGTGTCCCTTTTGCATCTATGACTTTGCACAAATTCAGTGAATCTTTGGCCAAGGGCCCACAAGGCCTAACAGCTGCTGCACAATCCTGCCTACCGTGGGCATTTTGTCTTGGGGACAGGGAGCGGGGCACAAGGTCACCTGCTAAACTCTTCCGCAGCCCCGGGTGCTCTTTCCATCCTCAGCTGCCTTCTTTGCAACCGAGAAGGTAGAAGCTGGAACTTTCCGCCCTTGGCTGGAAGCCCATTCACTACTTGTTGTGAGAACTTGCCCAGGCTCTTTGCTTCTCTGAACCTCAATTTCTCCATCTGTCGAGAAGATTTAATGTGTTTACCCTCGACAGGCTGTTGGGAGGTTTGAATGATAACGTATGCAGTACAGGCACCCAGCACATTTATCATCGCTAGCCCAGGCGCTGTCTGCGTGGGGCTCCTACCCGCCAAGGACAGACCGCCTAGGTTCGACACCTTAGAACCATCCCTTCCTGCTTCTGGGGCCGTGGGTGCAGCCCTTGAACGTCTCTGGAAACCTGACATCCCTCTTTTGGGCTGGGGTGCCGGCAGAAGCGGAACCCGGGGGCTCTCGGGGAGTTTTACGCCGGCCGGCCCTGAATCCGAAGCTCGCCACCCGCACCCCCACTCCCCGCCTCCCCGCCCCGCCTGTCGCGCTCTGCGATGCTGACTTCTCCTGGCACAGATCGGGCTCCCAGAATACCCGCTGCGCCCGCGAGAGAAGGCGCTCGGCGCGCTGGAGCCTGGCTGTCACCGTCGCGTTTCCCCCGCGGTCCGCGCCGAGTGGCTGAGCGCGCGCGCGAGGGGGCGCGCCCGAGCCCGGATTCGCCGCGCGGCCTGGGCCCCTCCCCGAGCCGGGCGCCTCCTGCTCCTCCTCCTCCTCCTCCGATCCCTCCCTCCGCCCCTCGATCCCTCCCTCCCTCCTGCGTCCCTCGCTCGGGGCGGCTCGGGGCGGCCCGGGGCTGCCGCGGCGCGCGGTGCCGGCCCGGCCTCGCTCGCCATGGGGGAAGGGGGCGCCGTGGGGCGCCGCCGGCCCTTCCCCGGGGCGCCGCGG
>RJWT010020558.1:0-17921 GCA_004365215.1 Cuniculus paca
ATGAATTTCAAATCATGATAATAGATTAGCAGTGGTCACTTCCTTCCATTTTTAGATAATTCCTCCCCTTTGATTTTCCCAATATGCATTGTTCATTTTGGATCCCACTAACGCCGTTAGTTTGTTATACTAGGGAGACAACATGAAATTCACCCATGTGACTCTGAACCATTTCATCCATGAGCATGATCTCAAGTTGTCTCCATCTACCTACAAGAGCCTTGAGGTTATCTTCCTTTATAGCTGAGTAGGTTTCCACCATATAAAATGCCATGTCTTTTTTATCCATTCTTCAGTTGATGGGTAAGTTACCCCTACTTTTTTTTTCTGGTTCTCTGTCACATCGGGCATTGTTCTCTCTCCTTTGACTTACAGTGTGTGAATTTTCTTTCTAGTTAAATGTGTTTCTTGTATAGAGCATATTAATGGATCCTATCTCCTGAGTCCCTGCCTGTGTTTCTTTCTATTGGTGCATTGAGGCCATCTACATTAATAGCTATGGCCCTCTTGCACTGCATTGCCTCTGCTATGCTCTTTTCCTGCCATTGGCTCCCTATTTTTCCTCTCCATTAAATCGACTGCCCCCGCTTGATGGTCCCCCTCTGCCATTATTCCTGAGATCATGGTCCTTTTTATCTCTTTCTAGACTCTCCTTTAGTATTCTTTGTAAGATTGGTTTGGTGGTCATGAATTCCTTGAGTTGTTCTTTGTCATGGAAGTATCTTGTTTCTCCACTAATTTTGAAGGAAAGTTTTGCAGGGTACATCAGTCTGGCTTGGAAGTTGTTTTCTTTCAGGACTTGCAATACTTCACTCCAGCCTCTTCTTGACTTGATGGTTTGTGTTGAGAAGTCTGCTGTGATTCTGATGGGTTTTTCTTTATAGGTGATCTGTTTCTTTCCTCTAACAGCTTTTAATATTCTGTTCTTGAGTTGAATTTCTGGGATCTTGATTATTATATGTCTGGATTTAGATTTGTTTTGGTTATGGCTAGCTGGAATTCTATATGCCTCACTTATTTGAATGTCACTTCCTCTTTCCATGCTTGGGAAGTTCTCCGAAATTATTTCTGTAAATAAGGTCCTGATGTCATTTGTCTTGACCCTTGCTTTTTCACTCACATTTTTAATTCTTAAGTTATGTTTCTTTGAGTTGTCTTTCAGCCATTGAATCATTACTTCCTGATTCCTTATTTTTAAGTGATCTTTCCTTTTGTGATCACAAGCTGCAAAACTGTCTTCTAGGTTTGAAAGTCTATCTTCAGTTTCAAGTGGTTTTGCCAGCTTTCAAGGAGTTTTTAATTTCGTGGATATCTCTTTGAATCTGTTTCCTGCATTCCAAATCTCTCTTATATTGTTCATTCATGGTTTCTCTCATTTTCCTATGCTCCTCTATTTTTATCTGTGTCTTCTTTAGAGGTGCTTAGTAATTCTTTTATTATATTTTTCATTTCTTCTTTGACCTCAGATAGTATTTCTGTTCTAATTTTTCTTATACCTTCATGAAGTTGTTTCTTTACTTCAATTGACATCACTTCAGACCTTTCAGGTGTACGACTCCTGATCTCTTCCATGTTTACCTCTCCTGGACTTGCACTGCTTGGGTTGATTGCCAGAGATTGCCGTTTCCTTCTTCATCTTGACATATTCCTGGTTTCTTCCTTACATGTGGGTAGTGTGGTCCTGGGCACTTCTGGCATTGGTTACAGTTTCTCTGAAGTAAGACTGGTTTTTCTACCCAGTGCTGGCTACAGGTATCTGATGGTGGATGCCTGTGCTCATGGAGTGAACTGGGTACCGGTGCACCAGGGCCCTTGGAGTTTGTACCAGAGCAGAACTGGCCAGGGCCTATGGACCCAAGCTTGTTAGGAACCTGCACAATGTTGTGTGGAATGCACATGCGAGTGGGATCCAGTCCAAGCAACTTCTGTGGGTCTGCCTCCAGCCTGGAGCTGCTGGAAGAAGCCAGCAGCAGTCCTGGCCCTGGGCTTATCCTGCCCGACTCCAAAATGTCTCCCAGCCAATCGCTGTCTCTCATGGGAGGACTGAGTCTCCTGCACTCACCACCAGCCAGCACAGAGCTCCACATCCGCCACTCTCTTCCACCACTGCCCCTCTCTGCAGAGACCTCTGGGGCCACCACTGCAACTAGGATTGCAACCATGACTGTGCATCCCCAGGCACAAGAGCTCCTCTCTCAGGCTCAGTCCAGCTCCAGGCTATGGCACTGCCAGCTACCACCTGCTTCTTCATTTAAGTTTTTCTTTTTACTCTCTGGGTGGGCTTCAATTCACATTTTAGATTCTTCCTGGGTCCAGAGGACCCACTTCCTTCGATCTTGTCCTCTTCATGATGTTGTATTCCAGCATCTGAATTGTTTCTCTCAAAGAGACTGTTTACTCTGCTGCTTACTGTTCCGCCATCTTTCTGGAAGTGCTTAATTTCTTTTTTGAATAGGTTTTTGTTAGTATATAGGAATGCAAGTAAATTTTATATATCAATTTTGAATCTTGTAACTTTTAAAACATTTTTCCATGAGTTTAAACAGTTTTTTTTTTAAAATGTAGTCTTCGGTGTTTTCTCTGTTCTCTGCAAGCAGAGATAATTTTATTTGTTCTTTTCTGAGTTGGATGGCTTGTAGTTCTTCTTCTTGCTCACTTGCTTTGGTAAGAATTTCCAGTACTATATTGAATAGAAGAGGCCATCATCTGAATCTTGTTCCTGATCTTAAGAAAGAGAGGTCCTGCTTTTCACCACTCAAACTGATGTGAGTTGTGGCCTTGTCATATATGACTCTTATGGAACTAAGGTGCATTCCTTATATATGTAATTTGTTCCAAGTTATTACTATAAAGTGTATTGAATTTTGTCAAAAAATTAATCTGTATTCATTGAAATTTCACCCTTAGTTCTGTTCACTTGTATATCACTTTTACTCATCTGTGTATGCTTAAAGAGTCTCATATCCCAGAAAAAAAATAAACCATTTAGTCATGGTGTATGTTTCTTACATTAAATGTGCTGTTTAATTCAGAGTGCTGGTATTTTATTGGAGATTTTTGTATTTGTTTTCATCAATGACATTGACTAGTAATTTTTTTTACCTGTAGTGTCCTTGTGTGGTTTGGATATCAGGGCAATTCTAGCTTTGTAAAATGAGTTTAGAAGTGTTTATTCTTCCACTTCTTCTTCTTCTTTTTTTTTCTTCTTTTTTTTTTTTTGAGCAATTTGAGAAGGACTGTTGCTAGTTCCTCTCTAAATGTTTGGTAGAATTCAGCTGTGAGTTATTCAGTCTTGGACTTTCCTTTGTAGGGCAGACTTGATTACTGATTCAATCCTGTGACTTGTTTAGATTCCTTGTTATATAAGTAAGGGTTTCTAGTAGTCATTAATAATTTTCTGTATTCTGTGGAATCTTGTCTATTCTTTTATTTTTGATTTTATTCATCTGAGCTTTTTATCTTTTTTTCTCAGTTGGAGTAGGCAAAGGTTTGTTAATATTGTTTGTGTTTTCAAACAATTGACTTATTTTCATTGATTTTTTCTATTTTTTTCCAGTCTTTGTTTCTTTTAATCCTGTTCTTGTCTTTGTTTTTTCCTTTTTTCTACTAACATTAGGCTTAGTTTGCTCTTCTTTGTGTAGTTCCTTGAAGTATAAAACTGGCTATTTATTTGAGCTATTTCTTATTTATTGATTACCTTATTCATCTATTTTGAGACAAGGTCTCCCTGTGTATTTCAGGCTAGCTTTCAACTCACTATTTAACCAAAGCTGACCTTGAACTCATGGAGATTCTCCTGCCTCAGTCTCCCAAGTGCTGGGATTACAGGTATGCACCACCATGCCCTGCTCTTTTATATTTTTAAATGTAGATTTTTATCACCATAAATCTCTCTCTTACAGCCACTTTTGTTGCATCTCATAAGTTTTGGTGTTTGGTATTTTCATTATTATTTGTTTCAAAATATTTTTAAGATTTTCTTTTACTTTTGTTTTTGAACTATTGATTGTTTAGGAAAGCATTCTTTCAATTTCCCTGTATTTGTGAATTTTTCAGCTTTCCTTATGTTTCCAATTTACTGTATTTAGATGATGATTTATATAAGTTTAATCTTTTTAAATCTGTTGAAGAGTTATTCTGTGTTCTAACCTATGTTCTACACTGGAGAATGTCTCCTGGGTGCTTTGGAAGCCTTTGTAGTCTGCTACTGTTGATGCAAAGTTCTCTATGTGTCACCCTGGTCTGTTTGCTCTATAGTTTGTTCCCTTGGAGCTTTCCTTATTAATTTTATTTCTGGATCCTCTATCCACTGTCAAAAGTAGAGTTTTACAGTCATCTCACGTTTAGTGTTTCCTATTTCTCCTTTCATATCCATTAATATTTGCTTTGTGTTTATATTCTGATGTTTTTCATACTTGCATCAACTGGCCCCTTTATCATTATATAATGAGTTTTATTTCCTCTTGTTTCAACACTTGACTTAAAGTCTATCCTGTCTGATAAGAATATCATCACCTTTGTGCTCTTTTGGTTTACATTTCAGTGGAATACTTTTTGCTTTTTTTGTCTCTTCACTTTCAGTTAATTTGTGCTCTCATATTGACAGCTTGGAGTTGTGTCCTTTCCTTTGTAGCTCAGCTAATCTCTCTTGGAGAATTTAGTACTCTTGCACTTCAACTGTTGATAAATACTTCCTATGTCCCTGTTCATAATTTTTTAAAGCTATTTCACAGGTTTTTGTTCCTTTATTCCTCTCTTGCCCTCTGTTTCTGTGATTTGATGATTTTCTATAGTGGTTTGATTTGATTCCTTCCTGTTTATCTTCTGTGTACCTACCATAGGATGTTCCTTCCTGGTTACCAGGAGGCTTACATGAAACATCATACAATTATGACAGCCAATTTAAACTGGTAGCAACTTAACTTTAAACTCACACAAAACTGCATGTGCATTCCCCCTCCCAACATTTTAGGACTTAACTTTGCTGCTGCAGTGGAACCAGCAGCAGGGGCTGTGACTGGCTGTGTTTCCTCGCTGCATGGTCAATAGCAGATGTGTGGGTGGCAGTGGGTGCTAGACCTGTCACGGGGGCTGGGGCACATTGCAGGCATTTGTGTTGCTGGTGAGCTCTGTCCTAGACTGGGTATCAATGGTGGTGACAGCCAGGGATGGTCTGGTGGGGTGGGAAGGAAGAGGGAGCTAGTTCCAGAAATGGGCCTCCGAAGAGTGGGAACTACAGATCCTCTGTACCAAACAGTGGCCGCTGTGCTTCCTCAGTGGTCAAGTGGCTGGGGTTCGCTGTGGAGCAGGTCATTGTCACCAGCACTGTGTACCAGTGGACTTGTCAGTACTGAAAGCTATGTGTGTGTGAAGGCGTCCATGGTGACTACGAGGGCTGCTGAGCTCCTAGAAGAGAAGGCTGCAGGGATTCCCTATGGAGCAGGCCACTGGGGACCAGACTGGTTCCCACTGCTGGCTGCTACTGACAGCTCCCTCCCATTGTCTCTGTTCCTAGCTGACCCCACACATCTCAGCTATGCTGTTCTCTAGTGCTTCCAACCTTTGGACCTGGGTGCAGAAGCTGGTCATTTCTCTGTTCTCCTTTTTCCTCCACAGGTAAATCAAAACCTGAGCATTCCCTCTCACCATGAGCTGCATCAGCCTGGGGGTGAGATGATGTGAGCAGAAATGAAACTTTCTGTGTGGTTAATTTTGGGATTTTGTTTAACTGTGCTGCTACAGTTTCTCAGCAGGACTTTTGAGTTCTCAAGCTACTTTTTTGATAGATATTTAATTGCTGGCTTTGATGGGTATGAGAAAGACAGAGGCCTAATCAGCCATCTTGCTCACAATAAAATGTCATTTAAATTTCAAGTTTTTATTTTATGTGTTTTTCTTAAAACATACTGGAATTTTTGCTGATTAAAAAAAAGTCAAGTCAGTATTGGCTGAAAGTCTTTTAAGAATAAATTTGGGTTATGTACATGTACCCACTCCCCAAGATGATTGTAAACTGCATGCCCTGTAAACATGTACTAATAAAAAGATAAAAAAGAATAGATTTGAATTTTGTTTAATAAGATATTTCAGAGAACACCAGGAAAATTGCATGAGGTTTTGGTAGACTTGGTTCCTTCTTTCTGGGGTGTGGTGACTGATGTGTAGAGGAGAGAAGAGAAATGAATTCTTTGAAGTGACAGGGGACATGTGTTGAGTTTTCGAGGCAAAGCTAAATTTGATGGTTGAAGAATTGGGTGTGGAACATACTAGAAAGGGGGAATGAAACAGTAAAGCAGGGAGGTATGAGTCATACTCTTCCATCATGGTGGTAGGTTTGGGTTATAAACATGTAGTCATTTGTTGCTGATAAAATTACAGTCTTACTGGCTTTCAGAAAAGATTAAATAGACAATGGCATTCCTAAAGTGGTACTCGAGTGTTAAGTGACAATCACAGGTTATAGCGTGTGACTCCTGGGTGAGCCTATGAAAACCTCACTTGTGATGAGTCTAATGCCTTGGCATCTTCCTTCAAAGCTGCACTTCTCTAGAGTATCAGGGGGCTGCTTTGATGCAACATGATGTAATCTTGATGTATTATCCTTGGCTATCCATGTCCCTTTTGTTAACATGAGCATTCATAAATTAATACAAAGATTTCTATGATCTTTACTCTTTTAATAATTCAAAATGAGACAAAACATGTGGAAACTCAAGATGAGGGCAGAGTGCCAAAATTGGATTGAAAACACAAACAGAGGGAAACTAGCCTAAGACACATTCCAGGAACACATTTCATTAAAGTTATAAATAAAATACCTATTGGTAGCCTTTCTGTGCCACATTTAGTATCCTCCAGTTCTCACCTCGATCCCGTGCTATGAACACTTGTACACTTCCTTGTTCAGAGAAACTGAGTCACAGGAAGGTTAGATAAGTTGTGCCACACTGTATAGACAGCAAGTGTTAGAGCTGGGATTTGAACCCAGTAACTGATATTCTAAAGCCCAGACTCTTAGTTCTTGTCTTATAGATTCTCACTTCATTTGAGGATAACATTGTCTGTGTACAAGAAGTAGTTGAGGATCCTGATCACTGATCAGTGTTTTTGAGTACTGTTTATTTGTCAGTTTCTGAACATGTGTTATTTGATAGACAAAGGATCCTTCCAACGGAACTTATTGTAGTTGGAAAAATTGACATTTTATCTGGGCATTGTCTGCGGAGTTGCACAGATGGTCAGGGGACAGCATCTAACCTTCTTTTTACAGAGGGAGGAATTGAAGCCAAATAAGGCCAGGTGATTGCCTTAGAGGAAAATCTGGCAGTTAGTGATTGGGGTTAGGGTGAAAACTCAAGTTTTCACCTCAGAAGTCAATGTTCCAGGACACTTCCAGACAATGTACCAGTGGCTGGGACTTACTGAAAAAGCCAGCAGTCAGAA
This sequence comes from Cuniculus paca, assembly GCA_004365215.1. Lineage (NCBI taxonomy): Eukaryota > Metazoa > Chordata > Mammalia > Rodentia > Cuniculidae > Cuniculus > Cuniculus paca. Next base: position 7,444 of record RJWT010020558.1, read on the forward strand.
GTCATTTACCATTTGGGGATCTCAGTTTTCTCATTTATAAAATGAAAGACTTAATGATATGATTTGAGATCCTTTTTTCATTTGGGCACTAATTATTCAAGATGGAGATACTGATGATGATTCAATATAGCTCTTTAAAGTGTTAATTCAGTGCATTTTAACTGAAGTTCATAAAAGCATTTATACTGAGAGGCTAGAATATAGAGATGATTCTCTGTTTACAAGATCTCAGAGTCTCATGGGACTGAACTATATGAAATTCTTCACTATGCCTCCAGTCTGTATTTGAGTATTCTCAGAAATAAAAATCCTGGTGACATGCTCAGGAACCATGAGCTGAAATGGCCACGGACACTGGCGAATTAGGGACTAATGTATCTTCACAGTGAGGAAACACGTCTCTCTCAAAAAAAGTTTCTTTTTGGTTTTAGAGAAACTCCACAGTCAGAGTCTAATGAAGTTCGCTGAGAAGTTTGTCTGTTGCCCTAAGCCTGAGTCTTAAAGAAGTGGACCTTCCAATAAGAAACACAGAATACTGTATCCCGTCTATAACTAGACCTCTAAACGATTCAGGAGCAAGGATCTACTGTTAGAAATTAACGCAGGTGGAGGAATAGTTCTGGTTTTTCCATTGACACATTGAGGTAAGCAGAAAGAGATCTTTAAAAAGATCTGTCCAAATCATGATTCTGGAACCTGTGGATTTATTTTATTTTGGAAAAAAGCATTTTTGCAAATGTAACTAAGCTAAGAATCTTAACATTTGCCATTATCCCAAGTTCTAATGACAAGTGCCCTTCAAAAAGAGAAACAAGAAGGCAATGAGAAGGTGAAGATAAGGCACAGATCAAGGATGCCGAATAATGCCACAGCCTCCGGAGGTTGGAGAGGCCAGCAAGAGCCAGATTCTCCCCTGGAGCCCCCAAAGCAGTCCTGTGACACCTTGAGTTTGATCTTCCACCTTCTATAACTCAGATAAAATAAATTTGGGTTGTTTTGAGTCACCCAGTTTGTGGTTATGACAGACATGGTAGCAGTGATGGTAACTGCACACAGGAAACACTTCTTAGAAGCCCAAATAATCTAGTGGTGAGGTGGGAAGAGGTCTTCTTAAATGAGAACTGTACATGGGATCCACATAACACTCGGGGGTCAACCTCTCTAGAATGAAAAGCAAAGAGAACTCTGAACTGTGGTAATTAACACAAAACACTCTGGGATACTGTGTGTCCTTAATAGTCATATTAGTTTTATAACATTTAATCTCTCACTGCATAGAATTCTGTGAAAATCACCTGGTCCTCCTCCATCTTGTACTTTGTCATCAAGAACATAGCTTCCAGGGTCTCTATACCTAGCGAAAAGAGGTAAAAGAGGCACACAGACTCTGGACTTCCTTTATCCAAGATAAAACACACTGCTTCTGATTAGAGTCCATTGGTCAGAGCTAGTCAAGTGGTCCCTAACCAGCTGCAAAGGAGGCTGGGAAATGTTGAAGAAATGATGTATATTTGGCAGCATTAGTGGTCTGTGCCACATAAAGGCTTAAATTACTGATTACTTCATTTTCCATTGTAAGACTGGGGTATCATTGGTCACAAACAGACATTAATAAGTGATTATTTATTGAACTAGTTGATTCAAATTTAAAATTTGTTTCTTGTTAAAGTTAAAGCTGTGAGCTCTCTGAGTTCCACGGGATGATATTTTGATGAGAAGCTTTTACTTCTTTTAAATTCAAGTGTAATTAAGCAAGGAAAATAATTAATGAGCCACTTTTACAAAAGAGAAGATAAGAAAAATTCCAGTGGTTTTGGCAAATTTAAGGTATCACTGGATTACTAGTCAAGGGTGCAATTTCAACAAAAACCTTGGTCAGAAGTTGCAAGAATGACCATGCTGGAAAACAGACAACTTTTTCTTTAGTTTCAGCACACTCTACACAGTAGGCTCAGGGCTGGTCCAAGAGAAACCAAAACATGCACGTTCTCTGACTAATACAAATTAAAAAAGAGGAAAACATTACACTTTGATGCATCAGTTACTGTTGGGCAGGATGATTGCAAAGTGGTTTGTATTTGAATATCAAGTTTGATAATAACATCAATCCTGCTTGGTAGGCATCCTTGTTCCCAAGGCAGGGGAAACTGAGGCACAGAAATTATAAATACCCAGTTGAATCTCTCTACAATTGATTTTCTTTCTTCTCCCCAATAGCACATTGCTTCCCTCATTAGAAAACCAATCTCTTATCCTTTCTTGGTGGTGAGTGCTGGCGGGACATTGGAGTTGCTATTGTTTAAGCTCCTTGTGACTAAAAAATGGATCTCAGATCACAAGTGACAGAGAAATATATCCCCCTTTGGAGGGTCTTTTACAAATAATCTATTTGTTTTTGTCAAGGACGGGTTTTGGTTTCATGGGATACGACTTTGTTTTCAACGACTCATTAAAGAAAGATGACTTACTGCCCTGTTTTCTAAATCTAGTCACAGACCACAATCACTCACAGGAAATGGAATGTTTACTTGAGTTTATTATACAAGGCTCTGGATATGAGCTGTGGGATTTTTACACCTCATAGCAACAGTATTACAATTTATTTACAACTTCATGTTGGCAGCTGCACAAACTCTTATGAAAAAGGACAATCACACCTCGGGGACCAGTAATTATAGGCAAAGGTATAAATTGGGCAAGGCAGTGTAAGCTTTTGGCCCTTAAGTTGAAAAGAATAGAAACGGCTCTGGCAATTGGACAGAAAGTTAGTCTCTTGTTCGTTATGAGGCCGTGAACTAATTAAACTGAACTTGTCAGAATAGACAGATGAATAGATTGAACTGGATTTTGGCACTGGTCGGTCCCACGCTCATGAAAACCAAGTTGTTTTAGTGATGTCATCATTTGGAACTTCCAGCTATGATATCACTTTTGACAGAATTAATGTGGAATTAATACCATATGTACAAGAATTAATAGGTATTGACTTTGAACACTGAGTGATTATTCGAGGTTGGTTTCCAAAGGAAAACTTTGAGATCTGTCTTCCGAACATCTCTAGTGATCAGACATCAAACTGTGATTCAATCTGGATTTCAGCATGCTTGGTAGAATTCTTCTCAGACAGATCCATATATGAACTTCCAGAAAATGTTCCATAGGAAGAGAGTGAAAACATGTTTTAATATTTAACTAGAGGATAAGAGAAATTAAAATTAAGTTCACTGTTCACTTAAAAGGAATTTCCCATTTAAGGTTTTTTTTTCCCTCAGAAGGATCAATACAACTTTTGAATTTTAAGTAAAACTGAAACAAAGGCATGTGATGTTATTGATCAAAGTAGTGGCTGTGTTTTCTATTTTTCCAGAGCAACTGCATTATATCACTTGCTTTTTTCACTTTTGGAATTGAAATCTATCTTTTTTCTATGTTCACCATGACTCCTTCTCTTGAATTTTGGAGCTCACATGAGGTATAATAATGTTAATTTAGGAAATAGCTATTTAATGCCTTCTATAAGCTGGCTATTTTGTATGTCTCTTCAGATTCTTTCCTACCAATTCTTTACACTTTCACAGAACTGAAAATCTCAAAAGTGTTACTGTGACGCTGCTTTGGTACCCAGGGGCTAGTCAAAGAAAGACCCTTGGAGGTCAAAATGGGGCCCCTAACCCATGATGGTGCTGGTACTCAGTCAGGGCTTCTTTGGAATAGTATAATATATTTCTCTTGTAGCTTATCTCAATCTTTCAGTCCACTGCACAGTTAGAGAGGGTGGGATCCAAAGGATGCTGTTGCCAAGAACCGAACTCACATCTGCTCAACTCCAAAGCCATGCTCTGTAATAGTGTACCCTAACTGCTCAGTGCTTTGTTTATTTTCCAGGTAAGAAGCAGATATATCAGATGCAAAGAAAGCAGATATACTTTGTGTTCGTGGTAGGAAAGTGTGGTGGACTGGACACCCTTGGTTCCCATCTTGGCTTGGCCACATGCTCATTGCCTGACTTTGGTAAATCTCACAGCCTTTGCACATGTTCTTTCTCTGGAATCCCAACATCCCTTCACAGGGGTTCCTGTAAAAACCTGAATCAACATCAGTAAGTGCTGTGAAATACTGCTTAAATGTTTATGATTTTTGTAATGCTGTGATGTTTCTCACTGGTGCAGGTGAATAGTATTTAATGGTCTTCATGGGTGTAAATGAGTGTTCTGTAAAACAGACATGTGTCTGAGGACATTTAGCGAGCCAGTGCAATATTATCTGTCGCTAGGAGAAATTTTTCTTTTAAAACATGTTAGAAAAAAAGATAAAAATGGAATGCACATGGCCCATCAGCAGGGACTTTGGAATAAGGCTGTTACAACAGATTTGTCAATCACCAGCTGTGGTATCCTGGGCAAGAAAATCAAACTCGAAAGCATTAATTTCCAAAAGATGCGGAAAAAATCCCTTACTCCATGGGTTATTATATTAGTTTGCAGAATCTTACATAACAAAGTACCATAGAGTAGGTGGCTCAAAAAACAATAATTTCCTGCCTTATTATGGATGCCGTAAGTCCAAGAACAAAGTGTTGTCAGGACTGCTTCCTTCTGAGATTCTCTCCCATGCCTCCTTGCTCAGCCTCTGGGGTTATTATAATCTTTAGCATTTCTTGGCCTGTGGGAGAATTACCTTGACTTCAGCTTCACACAGCACTCTCTTTGTGTGCATGTTTGTGTCTAAGCTTCCCCTTCTAGTAAGACTAAACAAAGTACAAGGGATGAAGCCCCATGCTAATGACCTCATCTTGAACAAAGTGCATTTTCAAGGAGTCTATACCCAAATAAAGTGAAATTCTTGGTTACTGAAACTCCATAGATGAATTTTAGAGGAAAAGAATTCAACCTACAATTGTCTACGAAGAAATAATGCACACAGAATGCCTAGTATTCTTGACTCATGGTCGGTGTTCTGTTCTATGAGGGTCTCACTCTTTATGGTCAGAATTAGATGAAGAATTTAAACCATGGAATTGACTCTTTGGCCTCTACCCAGAAACTTTATCATGAGTGCTGGAAGCATAGAATTTGTATTCATTAATTACTGTTTTCTCACTGTTCCCTTGGATCTTTTCCTCAGTTTGTGAGCTTTTGAGGCAAATCCAGTCCCTCAAACAAACCAATATGTCCTGCCCAGCCACCTGCTTTGGATTCAAATCTTTTCTTCCAGAAAACTCTCAAGGGTTTTATAACAGATGTGTAAAATGTTCCAGGCTACCTTTTTGATCATTTCTATTAAATTAAAGCCAAAAAAAAAGTCTACATGAAAAGTTTTCCCTAATGCATTCTATGAAAAGAACATATTAGTGTTTCATTAGAAAAAAGTAAGCTAAGGTTCATGAAGAGATTAGTAGATACAAATGATAACCACGGGAATAATCACCCGGTCTTGTCTAGACATGCCAGTGCACTGAATAATACACATGACGACCTTGGATGGTAGGTGTTTTACAGATAAGGAAACTGAAACTCAGACTTAATATATAATTGAAGGCCAGCAGCTGCCAAAGGGCAAGTCCATGAAATAATACTCTTAGACTCTCCATTGTGCAAGTGAAGAAACTAAGATACAGAAAGTCTAAACAACTGCCAACATTCTCACCTGATAAATGAGCTAGGGTTTAATCTCTTGAAGTCTGACCCAGACTCATTCAGAAAACCACTCACTAACTACTTCTGTACCACTGAAATTCATATTTGTCAAGTGACAGCAAACACTTTTCTCTTCAATAAAATAAAAATTAGTTCTCATGTCTTGGCTTGGATAAGTCATGTTTATATCAGTAGACCAGACAACTTACCTCCAATCCTTAACATAAAAATTATCCACACTCTACGTATTATTCCTATGGTAGGCAGGACAACAACCTTCTATCCCAAAGAAGTCCACTTCCTAATCCCCAAATCTGTGAAAATGTTACTTTATAGCTCAAAAAGGGCTTTGCAGGTGTTATGTTGAAGACATTGACAGGGACAGATTATCCTGTGTTATTCAGGTGTCTTAGCATAATCATGAGGATTAAAGTAGAAGGGAAGTGAGAAAACAAAAAAAGGGGACAGAAACTGAGGTTGAGAGATGGAAACAGAGACAGAGACACAGGAAAGCTTGCAGGTACCAGGGCACTGCTTTGAAGATAGGGTGAAGAATCTGATTCAAGGAGACCTCAAGAAGTTGGGAAAAGGAGGGAAAGGGATCCCCCGATGAATTCTCCAGGAGAAATGCAGTTCAACTGACCCACTTTGGATTTTTGACTTCTAAAACTTTAAAACTGGGGTATTTTAAGCTCCTGAATTTGTGGCAGTTTGTCACAGCAGCGATAGGAGTCTAACATATTCTGAAACAGCACTACCAGTTTTTTTTTTTTTTGGTACAAACTATATGAAGTATCCTTTCCCTCCTCATTCTCAGTTTTTTCCTTTGCTCAGAGATAAAGGAGCAAGACCTAAAAATTCCACTCCTAGGGTTGTGGAAAAAGTAAATGAAGTTACACTATGTTCACACTAAAACCCATACAAATATTATAGCAGCACATAACTAAAATGTAGAAAGAATTTAAATGCATAATAGTGAGCAGGTAAAATCAAATACATTGCACACGTATAAGACATTTACCAATAAAAAGAATGAAATATAAATAAATGGTTCTTCTCTACACCAATTCACAGGAAGTGGTTGACTTTTTGTTCTACTCCCCAGTGCTCATGAATGATGCTGACTCACAGGAAGGGGCTAGTGTCTGATTCTCCTCCATGCAGCTCACTCAAGGCACTGACTTATTCACAGGCCACAGGGAGGAGAACAAGAAGCCAGCCACTTTCTGTGAGTTGGCACTATGCAAGGGCCACAGGGAGGAGAACTAGACACCAGCTTCTCTGGTGTACAGGCTGGGAGATAAGAAGAGCCAAGGTATCCCCTGACCCCATATGCAACTGACTGATCCAGAGAAACACAGGCTGAGATGATAGCTATTGAAGTAAAATACAACTTAATGCTTGCAGTGTTTAGTGTTTCATTGACTTCGCAGACCTAAAGCTGGTAGTGTGATTATCTATTTAGAGTATAACAATATGCAATATAGCATCCATGGGGGACCTCCTTCTGAAGGTGGTAGCCATTGTTAATTCCTTATTATCTTGTTTTAAAGTCCTGTATCATTTTCATTGTTTTGTTTGGTTTGGTTTTATTCTGTTTTATCTTGTTTGATTTTATTATATCTGATGGCATGGGCAGCTATTTCAAAGATAACAATATATATTATGGTAGCCATTTTGGATTTACTATTGTCTCAAAGTCCTGTTCACTTTCATTGTTTTGTTTTTATTGGTTCTATTCTGTTGTGTTTTGTTAGATTTTATTATGCCTGATGGTATGGGCAGCTATTTTAAAGACAACAAGAAGCATTATGGCAGCCATTGTTGATTTCCTATTACCTTGTTTTGAAATCCTGTACCACTTACATTGCTTTGTTTTGATTGGCTTTATTCTGTTTGATTCTCTTTAAAATAAAAAAATATAATTAAATGGTTAAACTTGGATGAATCTTGAAAACATATGAAGTAAAAGAAACCAGTCATACTAGGCCTCAACTATATGATTGGTTCAATTTATAGGAAATGTCTGGAACAGGCAAATCTGCTGAGACAAAGGGTACATGGGTGGTTTCCAGGACCTGGGGGTAGAAAATGGGATAAGAGAAATGACTAAAATGGATATGAAATTTCTTTTCAGAATGATGAAAATGTTCTAAAGTCAGCCATGGTAATAGTTTAATAACTCTTGTGAATATGTTAGAAATCACTGAATTGTACATTTCACAAGAGTGACTTTTACAGTATGCCAATTGCATCTTAATGAAAATGTTAAGAGAAAATATAGAGGTGGAAGGTATGTACTGTACCTGCATGCTTTGTTTGATTTGTGTATTAATCAGAGTTCTTTCAAGAAATAGAGCTGATAGAGTGGATAGATGATGGATAGTGGACAGATAAACATAAAATGAGAATAATTATAAAGAACTGGCTCATATAATTATGGAAGCCCCATGACCAGCCACCTGCAAACTGGAGATTCAGAGAAGTTGGTGATGTAGTCTGCGGTCTTGAAAGCCAGGGTCACACCCAGAAATAATGTTTAACCACATGTCTGAGCATTCAATGATCCAGTTAAATGCATGCATAAAATGAACTACCACACATAGTCTCATGTGATCATCTTCACTTGTTTTGACTTCTTTTAGCTTCATAATAGAGACACCACCTTACTAAGGGATAATGACCATGATCTAGAAAGAGAAAATCATTCATTGAATCAGATATGTGCTGTATGATTGACCTGTTTTACCTCATTTAATCTGTAGGAAAACTCGGAGCTTGACAGTGTCATCCTCATTGTATAGATAACACACTGAGTCATGCCTCAAATGCAAGGGATGAAACCAGGAAATGACCCAGGTTTTGCATCTTCCCAAACCCGTGATAATACAGTGAGTACTCATTTACCTATCTACTGGCTTGCTCTTAAGAAATAACCTTAGACAGAAGAGATATTAAGAGAATGTTTTAGAAGAAGAGAAAGACCTAGGAGAGACCACGGTATGTTGGAGTGGGCTCCTGTTTGAGAATCTCTGGCTTGGGCTTTATACCCATTTTAATGTTCTATGCGTACCTCAGTCTTATATCTTCCAGCTTCAGAATGGAGATAATATCATCTTGCACTGAAAATTATGGGAAGACTTTAACTAGGATTTCAGTGAAGCGTTTCAATTAGTTCCTGATACAAACCAAACATTGTGGAGGTAGTAATTCACATCATTTTCATTATTTCAATCTTACTTCCCTGTATTTTTACCCAGGAAATTTTTGCTTAACAGGAAGAGACAAATGCAATGTGAGAACGCTGAGAGTGTTTCAATTATGAAAATCATGAAGAAGGTAGCTTTGAGGTAGGGCAGAAGAAATAGAGATAGGTAGAAAGGAGAAGAAGAAGCAGTCATTCTGAGGCCTAATCAAAGACAGCCAAGGTTACCCTTACATGTATTCCATGTCTTTACTCTTCTTACACTTGTTCATACTCATGAGGCTGTTTTTTGCTTTTTCCTTCCAGGTATACCATACTCTCATCCCTTAAAGATGCTGTAAATCCATAAACGAGCCTAACTGATAAAGTTAAAGGGCAGCAACCTGACCCAAACATGAAGAAGTAGCTTCAAAGGTCCTAAACAATGGTTTTAGCAAAACATCTTGAATCATCCATCTTAAAAGAGTCCTCCAAGACCTCGTATGTATCCCCAACCACAGATCATAGTAAATTACTTGAGTGCCTATGATCTATTTTCTCTCAGAAAGTATACTTTAACTTTGCCTAATAAATCTGTCTTTGTTTCTCCATGATGTGACCTTGACTTCTTTTTCTTTTTTTTCATTGAATTCTACTTTATTTTTTATTTTACTTTATTTTTTTTTATTTTAAAGAGAATAGAACAAAACAAAACAAAACAACAAAACAAAGCAAAACAAAACAGAATAGAGTCAAACACAATACAGCATTTCAAAACAGAACACAGAAAGCTACTCAGGTCTTCAAAACATAACAACAGGAGATTACCTATGGTTACCCCAGTGTCTCTTGCTTTCCTCAAAATGGTTGTTCATACATTTACAGACAATAAACTCAAACAAAACAAAGCAATACAAAACCAGATAAAACAAAAGAGCACTACAGGCCATCAAGTTGGCCAACAAGAAACCAGCGATAGCTACCGTAGTGTCCCATTTTTCAAAAGAGCTGCTCCTATCTTCTCACATATTGCAATCAAATTGTAGGAAAGGGACTTAAACCAATCAAATCAAAGAATAAAAGCACTGTTGGACTTCAGAACCTTTTTTCCATATTTATTGGGAATTTTCTATCTTATTGAGTCTTTCAGTTTCTTACACTAGGGAGACAATGTGGTGTTTACACATGTGGGTTTGGTTTATTTCACTTATGAGTATGGTCTCAAGTCGCTTCCATTTACCTATAAAAGCCTCAATGTGATCATTTTTTATAGCTGAATAGTACTCCATTGTATAAAAGTGCCACATGTTCTTTATCCAATCCTCAATTGATGGGCATTTGGGTTGTTTCCAAGATTTGGCTATTACAAATTGTGCTGCTATAAACATGGTTGCACATATATTGCTGTGGTAAGATGATTTCACTTCTTCTGGGAATATGCCCAGAAGCAGAATAGCTGGGTCAAATGGGACTTCCAGTCCTAGGTTTTTGAGAAACCTCCAGACTGACCTCCACAGTGGTTGCACCAGTCTGCACTCCCACCAACAGTGGAGAAGGGTTCCTTTTTCCCCACAGCCTCTCCAGCATTTATTGTTGGTGGTTTTCTTGATCCTGGCCATTCTTTCTGGAGTGAGATGAAATCTCAGAGTTGTTTTAAT
>RJWT010020559.1:0-17923 GCA_004365215.1 Cuniculus paca
GGAGGGGAGGGGAAAACAGAGGAGGGGGAGGGGAAGGGAAGGGAAGGGAAGGGAAGGGAAGGGAAGGGAAGGGAAGGGAAAAGATTACTAAGCAAGGTAACTATAGCCAGGACATCAAGATAAGAAAATGAAAAGTATACCATTAATGATGACTAACAGAGGCAATCAAAATACCACTTCTTTATTACAGACCCAAAGATAAACACAGCCAGTATTTGCATCATCTGCATAGTCACAAAGCCTTCCAAGAACAAAATCAGTTCTTGGCTATTTATAAAGTACTACTGTCACTGGGCTGGGTCTGAGAGTCCCTGAGGCTGAAAATAAGGAACTTAACTTACCAACTCTTTTAAAACAATTTTGTAGATTTGTTGACTCCTGTCATGGAAAAAGTTTTCAGGACTCATCAGTTAAAGAGGCATGAGAAGGTTTTATTAGAGAGATATAGAGATAGGATGCTTTCAAGAGTAGAGTGTGGGTGTTCAGAGAAAAGTTACCAGCCAGAGTAGGGCACATTTAAAGGCTGTCTTCAAGATGGGTGACCCAGGATGTGTATTCTGTCTGCTGGGTTACAGTGCCAGCCATCCACTGTACACAGGTTTGATGTGGAGATATGCTGTCTGAAGTTAAGACATACTGTCTCCAAAACAGCAGCTTTTTGGATTGGAGAAAAGGGCAATTTGCAGAAGTGTCTAGTACCTGGGGACAGGTTATTATAAAGGGCCTTTAGAAATTTAACACTAAATTAGGATGGAAGGAGGGGTGTCACAAGCTAGAGTGTCCTCCAGAAGCAGGAAAAGAGCTCATCTGGAAACCATAGTTTTTCTTAAAAGTAGAACTTTAAAATCTTGATTTCCTAGTCTTTTTTCTCCCTAGTTTTATTTCTTCTGTCCTAGATTCAATGTTCTGTTTCTTTAGAAGAATTAATTTCAATTATATAGAAAAACTGCTGCAATATGGGAAAGTGATCAGGGATATAGTCCGGTTCTGGACAGAAAAACTGAGAGTCCTCAGCATGGTTTTATCGGCTGTTAACTCTGGAGTAATGGCGCTGTCTACAGCACTCCTAAAACAAGTAAAATATGAGCCTAGTTTATCTATGGGTTTATTCAGAGCCACAAGTGGCTAGAGATAATTTAGAAGTAACTATCTTCATTTGGATTGAATAAATCCAAACATTATGAATGTTGGTTTTCTGGTAAAAATATTTTTAATTTATATTAAAATTATAAATTTTTCTAATTGAAATGTTAAAAAGATCTAGATGAGTCATCTAATTCATTTTCTATGACGATAAGCTTCAATGTTCTTCAAAGACATAAAAATTTTCAAATCATTAAAATTCAAAAGGACAAGTATACCATTTAATAATTATGTTATGACTAGTCTTAATTGGGCTTTTTAATCTCAACATTCGCCCTTTTTAAAATAATAAGATTTTTTCCAAAAATCATGGAACTATGGATAAAATATTTTCCAACTGAATCGATATTAAAGATTTGTTCATATGATACAACCAGTTACATTTTTACATTATTTTTAATATTCTTGATACATAGGAAGCATGTTTATTGCTCCCATAACACCCAATGACGTACTTTGGTTCAGACAGTCCGCTGAAGATTTCTTTGCGGCTTAGTGCAGAAATTCCGTTTCCAAGAAATACTTTTGTTCCATCAAACTCTCTGGCTCCTTTCTTACATTTCCCTTTAATATCAGAGTACACGGAAATAACATCTCCAGCTTTCATAACTAGAGAAAGAAAAAAATCATGTTATACTCATCTGCCCTTTGGCAGAAGTATAGTAGTCTCTAAGTAGAATGAGAATCTCTAAGACATCAACAGTGGATGAGCAGTTCAGAGTTGCTCATTAGAAGGGCTGGGAATATAGCTCAGTGGCACAAAGTTGCTCATTAGATGTCTATGAGCAAAAAACACATTACAGAAAACTTTATGTGCATGCCTACTTTGTTAATCCTTATCAGATAAAGTCCTTATTGGCTGTATTAAATGCAAAGTTTGGAAAATACTTCATAAAAGTAAAACTGAAAAGCATCTCAGTTAAAATACAATAAATTTCCCATTTAATAATACACATGAATCTCAGAGAACCATTAACCTTACAGTACTTACAGCTTGAAGCTGACACAATTCCTGGAACATAGACATGGGCTCCTCTTAACACTGCATTGCCACACTGGGCTCCGACAACAGCTTCACACTGCTGCTTTTTTATGTTCCGTCTAGGAGTGTTAAGAAAAGAGAAGTTATTTAACACTGTAACATTCTTCCATTGCCTGTAAACTTTTTCAAAGTTTCAATATAAACTCTCTACTAATAACATTAGTCTGAATTTTCACAAATAAATGAAGAAAAGAAAGCTGAAAAAAAAAGGAAGAATATAGAATAGTTATAAAAGGGAAAAAAGGAGGAATGGGCACTTGAAAAAAGAAAGCTTCAAAAGAGGTCCATCTGCTGGAAGGCAGGAGAGTGGCGTAAGAAATTGGTTAATCATTTAATAAGTGTTACTTTTCCCAGAACAACATAGGAGAAAAACGGTCTTCCATTGCTTTCAAAGACTAAAACAGTAAAATACACAAGGAATTAAAAACATTTCTAGAGTGATAAATTGTTACATGATAAACTGTGTTCTGTGTTCTTTCTTGATGTCCAATTATCAAATCTCAATAAACTTCTTAACTTCATGGTATGCAGTACTTTCCTGGGCCCAATCATTTACACTGTTGCTTTTCTGTCTTTTTTTTTTTTTTTTTTTTGAGATCCTAGGGATCAGGGCCTTGGCACTGAACTATACCCACAGTCATTTTTAATTTTTTATTTTGTGACAGGATCTCGCTCAGTTGCCCAAGTGAGACTTGAGCTTGTGATCTTCCCGTTTCAACTTCCCTCAGGGCTGGGACTATAAGCATGTACCACTGTGCCTTTCTTTGCCTATTTCTTCAAGAGGCACAATCCTCCAAGTTATAAAACATGTACTCACCTTGTACTACTCTGCCCCTCAGCAACTCATGATTTCAATAATCATTTAAAATATAACTCACGGAACTGGCATAGTGGCGCATGCCTTCCAGCTACTCTGGAGGATGAAGCAGGGGGATCACTTGAACCTACAAGTCCTGAGCAGCATTAAAAAAAAAAAAGCACAAAGTCTTTGTTTTAGTCTTCTAAACTCTAGACTAGTATTTCTAACTACTTGCAGGTAGCTACATGTTGATGTCCCATAGTTAATAAGTCTGAAACAGTATTTTTCTCTCTCAAATCCTTGGAATGACCCTAAAACTTTTCATTGTGTGCTTAAATTTTTTTTTTTTTGGTATTGGGAACTGAACTTAGAATCTTGTGCTTGCCAGGCAGGCACTTGTGCTGCTGAGCTGTATCTCTGGCCTAATTCTTAATAAGGTGTCATCTACTGAGATAACAAGTCTCAGAGCTATGGTCTAAAGGTGTCTTCCAAAATTCATGGGTTGGAAACTTAATCCCCCATGCAATGAAAAACTCTACCCTCAGAATGAATTAATGCTGCTACAAGAAGGGCTTTGAGAAATGTGTGCCCTCCTTCTTGACCTTACATACTCCAACACTGGAGGACACAGCAAAGAAAGCTGTCACCAAGTGCCTATACCTTGATCTTAGGCTTCTTCACCACTAAAACTGTGAGGAATTTGTTCAGTATAAATTACTCAGTCTCAGGTATACTGTTACAGCAGCGACAAGACAGAATGACACTCAGCATAATCTTCGAGTCCTAATTCCTAAACCTAGATATTCTCTGAGTCACTGGGCCATGCTTTCCTCACTCTGACAGTCTCCTGGGCCCATCCCCTGATGTCAGACTTGCATCATCTCTTTCACTGATTACTGAACAACTTCCTGCCTTTTACCTTGATTCGCTTTCAGATCTTCCTTCTGCCTCTGGTGTTCTGCAGCTTCACTCTGAAGTATCAGTATATGGATTGTTTTACTTTGAGACCTATAGTTCTAACATTTGTAGCTCTAACAATCCTGGAAAATACTTAATCATCACATTGTTTTATTACTGTTTTCCCCCCATTGTTTCTATTCTTTATATCCAGGTCTTATAAGAAATACAAAGAAACTTTTCTATTCCACTATGTGATTTCACTTTCATATTTTTTTCTCTGCTGCATTCTAAACAACTTCCTGGGTCATCAAAAAATTCAAGAACTCTATCACTTGGGTCTAAGTTTAACCTGCATAATGTTTTTTAAATTTTTTTTTATTTTAAAGAGAACAAAACAAAACAAAATAGAACAGAACAGAGTTAAACACAACAAAGCATATCAGAACAGAACATTGCAAGCAACACAGGTCTTCAAAACATAATGATAGGAAATCAACATTGGCTACCCTATTGTCTCCTGTTTTCTTTGAAATGGTTGTTGACACATTCACACACAATAAACTCAAATAAAACAAAATAATATCCAACCAGATAAAACAAGAGTGAAAGCATTACAGGCCTTCAAACCAGACAATAAGAAATCAGCAATGGCTACCTTAATGTCCTTTGTTTTCTTCAAAAAAGCTGATCATATCTTCTCACATATTGCAATCAAGTAGTAGATAACACTTAAACCAATCAAATCAAAGAATAAAAGCACTATTGGACTTCAGAACCTAAAAATAAGAAATCAGCTATGGCTACCATAATGTCTCGTTTTCTTCAATGTAGCTGTTCATATCTTGATACTTAATCAAATCTGCTCTTGTAAACGCTTTAGTAGTATTTCTAAGTATGTATAAGCATGTACTTGTACATCTGTCCTTTCTGTGCTTTTCCCCATATTTATTGGGGATTTTCTATCTTATTGAGTCTTTCACTTTCTTACACTAGGGAGATGATGCGGTGTTTACAAATGTGAGTTTGATTTATTTCACTTATGAGTATGGTCTCAAGTCGCATCCATTTACCTATGAAAGCCTCAATGTGATCCTTCTTTATAGCCGAGTAGTACTCCATTGTATAAAAGTATCACATCTTTTTTCTGCATGTTTTCAATTTTAATGCCTTTTCTAGTTCCATAAATTCCCTATCAGTTGTATCTTTTTTCCTCTCTGGTCTTTCAGATTTAGCTTTTAATCATGTAAGAAAACTGATTTATGGCTACTACCAGAGAGCTCTATTTGCTAATGTTTTGGGAGAAATCTACTTTTGTAATTTATTGTACAGGCCAATTTTCACTCATGGTAGTTTGATTCCTCTTAACAAATGAGAAAGTGTGTAGCTTGGATTCAAAGTGTACCACTTCAAGTCAAGCATGGTGACAAATGTCTGTACTTGGGAACCTGAAGCAGGTGGACTTCAAGTTCAAGGGCAGCCTAAGCTGTGTATTCTGTCTCCAAAAAAACAAGGAGAGAAGGAAAGAGGAAGTGAAAGAAGGAAGAAGGGTAGGACAAGAGAGAGGAAAGAAAAGAGAAGAGGGAGGGGAAATAAAAGGGGAAAAGGGAGAAGGAAGGGGAAAGAAGGAAGGGGAAAGAAGTTTACTACTCCAGGATGGTTCTGCTAGGTTTGTGCCAAGTATCTCAAGAATTGACATGGGACCAAATTTTTATGTCAGTTTCTTAGACTGTAAGTTTCAAGACAATTTGAGTAGGGAGAGTTTGGAATTAACACCTTTATGATGTACAGAATCATAGTCCTGAATTCTTAAGAATTATTTTTCTTCAACCTATACCGTAAGAAGAGAGACACACTTCCTCACTATACCCTTAAATCAACAGACATTGTCAACCCTTGTATTAACACTCTGTTGTTAAAATCAAAGACCAGAAATTTAGAAAACCAACCAGTGACCTCCTTTCTAATACCTCCAAGTCCCTAGTATCAATTCACATGCTTATTACTGTTTTTTGGTTATTCATTCCTAATGCCTAAATATTTCACTTACATTTTTTAATCACTCAGCTGTGCATTTTATGGTCTATTTAGCATTCCTTGGTATATATGGTAGGAACATTTTCAGGTTCTCTAGTTTAATGCACTATATTGAAACCAAAGGAGTGAAAGAGTTTCATAACTTGTCTCTAGTTTTATAATTCATCTAAGAAAAAGTTGAGATTTTGACTGTATTATGATGTAACAAACACATTTAATATCACAACCTGCTATATGGGCATGTCTGTGGACATACACTTATAACAAACATTCCCGAAACAATACTTTCTCTATGTGAATTATAACATAAAATATATGACTTGCTTTATAAAATGATCATTAAAGACCATTAAGTTGATTTTACAACCCACTAATGGGTAACTATTACCAATATATTTCTAAAATACAGTACTAATCATCATTGTAATAAAACTATGCTTCTTGTAGTATATGAGGAAGATTCCTTAGTTTTAAAAAAATCCTTTATATTTCAGTCTACCTCTTCCAACTTCCCCAGTCTAAACTTTCACTCATCCTTCTGAAAATCAATTCAGTAGCTGAATTTGATCACTTTTGTCATGAGCCACCACTTTTAAACCTTCGTATCTTCATTTATGCTTTCTCTTTGCTTCACATAATCCTATCCACCTAACCTCATTAGCCTAATTTCTACTCATGTTCCCATTCAACTAAAAGAATGTCAGCTTAGAAAAAAATCTTTACCAATTTCTGTGTACTCAGTCCTTCCCATTCTATGCTCCACTGGCATTTGATTTATACTTCTGTATGGCAATCATAACACTGTGACTCGTACCAAAGGTCCCTGTCTTTAGGTTGATCAACTATGTCTCATTTGTCTTTTAAGACTCTTGCATCTTATATACAGCACAAATTCAAAAAAATGTTTTGTGACATTTTAAGAAAGTTAGGAGAGGAAAGAATGAACTCTGGAATGGAAAACTGTGCAGAAAAGAGTTAATATAACAGGCCTTGCCATGCATGGTGCCATAGGTCTGCAATCCCAGCACTTGGAGGATGCTGAGACAGGAGGATCACTGTGAATTCAAGGCCAACCTAAGTATATAATGAGACCCTATCTCAAAAAACTAACTGGACCAAAACAAAAACAAAAACAAAAACAAAACCAGGCCTAAACTGCTACCTTTTACAAGGCTGGCCCTTGACTAATGTTGGGGAATATAGATGACAGGGGGGTCCCCACTACTGATACTCCTTGTTTATTGACCTATCTGTTTAATGAATATTTGGAGTTATGTCCCATCTTTTTTTGTACAGTTCTGTACATCCTGTCTGTAGAGCCTCAAATGTCTTTTTTTGTACAGTACACCATGTTTACACAGTACTATCATTTTTGCTCATTGTACTGTACAGTACTGTATGTAGTTTTATGTAATACATTATAGTGCTGCATGTAAGAGTTATGTAAATAAAAGGAAAATTATCAAGTTGGAGTTCCCTTTGACTCTGTTCTAAATATTGTAATATACACACTATATACAATTCCTCATTTAGTAAACAATTCATTTAACAATCTACTAGCAGGACTGGTCCTCCCGTTAAAGAATGTATGTTCGTATTAACTGCAAAGAGTAGTTCATGGCACCTAAATTGCTTATAAAACAATATAACCCATTTACTGTAAACAAGAAACCTTTGCCAAGATGCTCAATTTTTATCAACTGTCCTCACCAGCAAAGAAGCGATGCTACAAGGAAAGATCTAGTAAAAGTACTCTGAGAAAACATGTCTCATCAACTGTGGAGGTGCTCTCTTTACCCAAACCACTCTGTATAGTTCTTGAGCAAACTGCAAACCAAGATGCAAATATTTCCAGTAGTGAGAAATAAGCAGTATGGATGTGTTCAACATTTACCATGGACCCTATGTATAGGTAGTACAAAAAATTAAATAAACCAAAGGCAGATTAAAAAATGTACAAAAAAGAAAATATTTCAAATGTATCTTTGTATTTTCAAAGAAACTACAAGATTTCTAAAAAGGGAATAAGAACAACAACAACAAAAAACAGTGAACTTGTAGAGTTCAGAAAATAAAGGATAATGGAAAGAGAAGCAGAGAGGGGTCTCAATTGCTAATACTTACTGAGTATCTATAATGTGCCACTCACTATTCTAAACTCACAAAAATCTTAAAACTAGAAAGTATTTTTAAACTTCATTTTAGAGACAAGGAAAGAAAAGCACGGAGAACACAGACAACGTAGGTATTACTGACAAAAGAGCCACTTTTGAATGGGTCCATGACTAAAACAAGCACAGACATTAACCAGTATTTCCCTGTTGTACTCATTGACTTTGGGAACAAGCTTACATAAGTCCACAAATATGTATCACAATGATTTTGGCAATAACAAAAATGAGGAAAAACAATGTGTATCAATATAGGGTTAAAAATTAAAACTGAATTCACTGATAAAACATACTATCTATGTAGCTAGAATGAAATAGTGTTACATAAATTATGAAAAATTATGAGCAACAAGTAAAGATAAACATGAAATAGTCTTAAGTGAACACAAAAGCAATTATGAACATTATAGGATTTTTAAATTATTTTCTAAAAATGTGTGCAAGTGAATGCAAATGTGCATTCAAGTGTGCAAGTAAAAACACAAAGTATGAGAATTCAAATTCAGTGCTTACAGAAGCAGAACTGGGAAGTATGATAGGAAATGTAATAATTTTGTGTTTATGTAAAATTCTAATTTTTGAACAAATTTGTCTTTATTTTATAAAGAAGGAAAAAAATCCAATTAACTATTCACTAAAAAAAAAAAACACCAAAAAAAAAAAAACTGGATAAAAGTAAAGAATAAAAAACATTTGAGAAAATGAGAAGTGGTCAAATTTTGAATCTAATCAACTACAACTGCGCATCCTCATCAGGTACATAACCTCAAAACACTTGTAATTGTGATCTACTCTAGCAGCTCACTGGTTCAAAACTAAGAAATGATAGAAATCAGAACACCAGTTTCCTGGTACAGCAGCAGAGTGCAAGAGAATTTTCTGAGTTGATGTAAATGCTTTATATCTTAGATTATGGATCATGGTTAACCAACATTTATTTGGCAAAACTCATCAAACTGTATACTGAAGGGCTCTTCATTTTACAGTATGCATTCCATACAAAAACTAATAGAAAAAGCCTACAAAATCAATGATTTAATTACAAAAATAGTATATGCTTACACTAAAAAAAAATAAATAAAACAATAATGTTAGAAGTGAATATCCCCTGTGACTTACCCGCTTTTGCTCAATTCAACCTCCTCACAGTTAACCACTGTTAATAGCTGGCTGTGTTGTAGCTTCCAAACTTTTTCTATATGTGAATATAAACATGCAGTTGTGCTCTAATGCAAAGATTATAATTATCTTAAGTACAGCAATCTGCTTTGGATACTTAACAGATCATGAACATCCTAATTGTATATATAATTCTCTCATTGTAAAGGTCATAAAATACTGCATAAATGGAGAACCATAATTTATTAAATCATTTTGCCATTGCTGACTACAACTTTTAAAAATGCGCATTTTTATATTTATTATAATTTTTAAGTTTAAAAAATTTTACAACATAATTAGGAACTTTAAATTGCTCCTTCGATACAAAACTCCCATTAAAATATAAAAGTGTAGTTTTGATTTCAAATATATGCCTTACCAATATATAAATTAACAGAACAGTATCTGGTGCACAGTAATTTAACATAATCGATGAATTATTAACAAAAGTTTGTGAACACTTCAGTTATGAAAGTAGAAAACATGTTCCTTTGTAGTTTTGTTGTGTCTCAAAAAAGTTTTAATTTAGCATTAAACTCTCATAAGAAATACAAGTAAACACGAAATAAAACTTTTCAGAAAGTGGAAAAAATATTAATCACTGCATTATTTAGATCGAAAAAGTATTATGCTCAAGGTACTGGAGTCCATTCCTTGTCTTCTGTAGTATTTTCCAAGTATGAAGTCTACATTTATGAATCTGTTTATAAAGTTGCTAACAACAGATGAACTCAGTACTATTACTCAGCATTAAAAAAAGATCCTATAGTAGTTTTTACTAAGAAAAATATAATTTTAAAATGAAACAGTCACAAACCTAGGTCCAATCACTGGAATAAGTAAGACATCCTGAAGGTCTGGATGCTGAAGAACAGGAACACTTAATCCATTAAACTGCTGTTAAAAATAAACATACGGAATTATAAAGCACTCAGTATTTTTGATAAATTTCAACTTACAGAGTTTGTCAGTGTCATGATCTACCATGACAGGAAGCTTGGGCTGAACAATTTCATTTTATCCCATAGAAAATAAAAAAGCATCTCAAAACGTTTTCTCTATTGTTCTGAAGTGTTATGGTTTAAATCTAAAATGTCCCCCAATAGTCTCTCGTGTTCAGAAGAGACTGATCGTTTAGGGGCATGAGCTGGAAGGGTATATTCTCGTCCCTGGCTCTTTCCTTCTCCCTCTCTTCCTGTGCTATAGGTTAAGCAGCATTCATCCACTCTGATGTACGCAGCTGTGAGAGTGAAGGCAAAGGTACAATAAAGACCCCACGAAGTTGCACATGCCAGGTTATGGATTCTCTGCTCAGAAAAGCCACAGAGAGCAAGCAGAGCCAGCCCAAGAGTGGACATGTGGGCTGTAACCAGCAAGGCCACAGTGATCAGGCTGCTCAAGACCTTTGGAGTTCACTTTGGCCCACGACTTGTCCCAGGTGCCAGATATGGAGCTACAGGACTTAAATGTTTGCTCTGGTCTGGTTCATTTCTATACTCTCATTCTTCCCTTTTGGAGTGGAAATGTCTACCTTATACTGTATGCTGGAAATTTTCTTTTTGATTTTTATAGGAGTACACTGCTAAAAGTTTGCTTTGAGTTTCAGAGGAGACTTTGGACTTGGACTTTTCAGCAATGCTGCAGTTAAGATTCTGCTTACTCCTAGCGATGGATTACATGCATTTTGCAATAAGGAGACAAACATATACACAAGGATGGAATTTTATGATTTTCATCTAAAATGTCCTCCAAAAGTCTCCTGTGTTTGGATGTAGGTCCTGGTTGGAAGAGATGGGTCACTACAGGCATGACCTGGAAAGGTATATTCTGGTCTCTGTCTCCTCCCTTCTTTCTCCCTCTTCTTTTTGGCTGCCATAGACTGCAGGTTTCCTCTGCCTTGGAACCAGCTAATTATGGGCGAGACTCACTGGAACTGTGATGCAAATAAACCTCTCTTCCTTAAAACTGCATTCAAGGGACACTGTATCCAGCAATGGGAAAGCTAATACATGAAGTATCCTGACTTTTAAGACTCAATTTTGCTTACTGTTTGGCTTTATAAACACAAGCGATGTTTACCTTAAGTAACTTTCTTTGGAAGCTATTCAATGGCTGGGCACAGTGGCATACCCCTGTAATCCCAGCAGTTGGGAGGCTGAGGCAGAAGGACTGCAGTGAGTTCGAGGTGAGACTGGGCTACACAAGTGAGTTAAAGGGTAGCTTGTACTACATAGTGAGACCCTGTCTCAAAAACAAAAACAAAAATAAAAACACAAAAACAACTATATAAATGCACTGCTCTGTAGACTATTTAGAAAAATTTATTAAATCAACTTAAGATGATACAGAAAACAATCTTCCATGTTTTAACGTACCTACATTTCTAAGAAGTCAACACCTTTCCTGACTTCTTCCAGAGGATATTTCAGAAGGTAACCATCCGTAACACACAGCTAATAAGCAATTTAAAGGGTAAGTTCTTTCTCATTTGCTCAAACCCTTCTTCCTCTTTCCCACACTCCCTACTTTTGGGGGGGGTTTGGTTTATTGTTTTTTTTTTTTTGTTTTCTTTTGAAGATAAGAGTCTCACTATGCAGTGCAGGCTGGCGTCGAACTCAGTGATCCTCCTGCCTTAGCCTCCTAAGTGCTGGGACTACAGGCGTGGGCCACAGTGCCAGGCCTCCCGCCTTGTTTTGCTAGCCTTACATTAACAAGTATAGCAAACAGATCTTTTCTAGTTCCTCAGGTCTTTATTTTTCAGATAATGTCTAACTAGTTTGCCCAGGCTGGCCTTGAACTTGTGATCCTCCTGCCTCAGCCACCCCAGTGGCTATGAACTTGTACCATCACACCCAGCTAGAAATGTTTCACATAGAAATCAATGCTTCTCAACCTAAGGTCTTTCTTCTTCCCTTTCTATCAGGAGCATTTAGATGAGACAAAACTTTGATAAAATCAAACACATGAATAATACATTATTTCCTGGTTTTTTCCCTGTTTGTTTCTTCCCTCTGCTATTTTTAAAATAGTCTTACTGAGGTATAATTTACTTACCAAGCACTTCACCAATTTAAAATGTTTAATGATCTTTAGTAAACTTTTAAGAATGCATACAATTATCACAATCCAATTTGAGATCATTTCCATCACTCCACTAAGATCCCTCACTCCCATTTGAAGTTGCTCCCTTTCCCCATTTCCAGGTAGCCACTAATCTTTCTTCATAAATTTGCTTTTTCTGGACACTGTATATAAATGGGCTACTACAGTATGTGGTATATCTTATCTTGCTTCTTTCACTTCATGTTTTTGAAGTTAATCCATGTGGTGGCATCTGAGTAATTATTTGTAACACAGATATATTCCACTGTATGAATATTCTACATTTTATCTGCCACTGGTTGATGGATATTTGGACTGTAGCCCCTTTTTACTATTATAAATAACACCACTGTAAACATTTATGTTCAACAATTGGTGTGTACCTTCTCTTGGACCCTTTCCCATATTCAAGAGATCTATTCCATTGTCTCTTTGTAGCCATCCTTTTATTGTGCTCTTTCTTTGTACTCTGCCTCAAATGAGAGATACTATGCTATTTAAGCTTGTGTGCTTATTTCTCTCAACATTGTATTTTCCAGGTGCATCCACTTTCCTACAGATGTTTCAAATTTGTCCTTTATAGGCATCATGTAAGATGCCACATTTTCTTTATCCAATTATCTGCTGATGGATACACAGGCTGCTTCCAGGATTTAGCTATTAAACATGCTGTTATAAACACTGGTGTGCATGCATCACTGTAGTATGTCTTTATCACTAGTTTACATTCCCACCAACATAGGAAGTTTTTTGTTTTTGTTTTTTTTTTTCACCACAGCCATGCCAGCATTTTGTTATTTTATTTCTTAATGATCAACATTCTTCCTGGTTTAACATGGAATCTTAGTATTATTTTAATTAGCATTTCTCTAATGGTTAGGGATGTTGAACATTTTTTCATTATTTGTTGGCTACTTGCACTTCTTTCTCTGCAAAGTGTCTGTTCATTTCACTTTCCCTTTTCTTGACTGGGTCTTTTATTTTAGCAAGGGGTCAAAGAGATTATCAGCAAGAGGGAAGGGGTCAGTAGAATAGATATTTAGGGAGTCTAACAATCTAAATGAATATAAATATTATACATGTCATAAACATAAAAAAAATCAACAACAGAAATGGGGAAGGGGATTTAGAGGGAAGAGAGGGAAGAGTTAAAGGGAAGAGGATTTAAAAAAAGAATTAAGCTATATTATGTACATGTACCCACTCCCCAAGATGAATATAAACTGCATGCACTGCAAACATGTACTATTAAAAGCAAAATAATTTGTATGGATATATGTCTACTTTTTTTGGTAGATCTGAAGGAGTGGAATTGCTGGGCTGCCCAGTTTTGTTTAACCTTTTAAGAAATTACCAAATTGTTTTTCAAAGAGATCACACTATTTTACATTACAAACTGAAAGAAAGATATGAAGGTTCTAGTTTCTTTCTGTCCTTGCCAGCCAAATGAAATGTACAATTTTTCAAGTTTGTTTGTTCAATATAAAGAACTAAAAAAAAAAAAAATCAGTCCTCCTAGATTTAAAGACACAATCCAAAAATGGGCATCTGAGATGAATACACACTTCTTAAATGAAGAAATATGAACAGCAAATAAACATGTGAAAAAATGTTCAACATCACTGATCACTGGAGAGATGCAAATTATAACAACACTGAGATTCCACCTCCCCCCAGAAAGAATGGTTAGTATCAAGAAATCAAGCAATAACAAACACTGGAGGGGCTGTGGGGAAAAAGGAACACTTCTCTACTGTTGATGGGAATGCAGACTGGTGCAACCACTGTGGAAATCAGTGTGGAGGTTCCTCAAAAAAATTAGGATTAGAGGTCCCATTCAATCCAGCTATTCCCCTTCTGGGTATCTTCCCAAAATAATTAAAAACATCATACTAGCCGGGCGTGGTGGTGCACGCCTGTAATCCCAGCACTCAGGAGGCTGAGGCAGGAGGATCTTTGTGAGTTTGAGACCAGCCTGGGCTACGAAGTGAGCTCAAGGCCAGCCTGATCTGCATAGTGAGACCCTGTCTCAAAAGGACAATGAAGAAACAAACCCAAAACAACAACAAAAAGCATCATACCACAGCAATATATATGCCCCCATGTTTATAGCAGCACAATTTGTAATAGCCAGATCTTAGAAACAACCTAAATGCCCATCCACTGAGGAACAGATAAAAAAGATGTGGTATTTTTATACAATGGAGTATTACTCAGCCTAAAGGATAAACTGGAGACTTTTATAGGTAAATGGATGTAACTTGAGACCATACTCATTAGCCCCCAGTTGCTCTCTGCACAATTTTTAAAATAGATTACTTATATTGTTCTATTTCCTGATTTTATTAAAGATAACATGGTACTTTAATATCTACCTCTTAATTCAATTAAAAATTTAACTGTATGAGAGCTCAGTAAGTAATCCCCTACCTAAGTATTCCCTTTACCAGACACTATATAATCAGCCCTACTCATTACATTCTGATCATAAGAAACAGGTTCAGAATGACTATCTTTACATAAAAGAAGCAAGACTAAGAGGACCAGGAATTTGTCCTAAAACTTAATACGTTCAGAGTCAGAAGTTCTTGGTTCAAGTTCTAGCATTATCACTATGTATAACTTTGATAAATAAAATGTTCAAGATTCTCAATTTCTTCCATTATAAAATTAGAATATATCATTCATCAAATTTTACTGAGGCACAACTAAGGCTGTAGAAATCTAGTTGAATATAACAAACCTTCTGAAATTCATACATAGTTGATTTATACAAACCTTCTGAAATTCATCAAGCAACAGAGTTTTCACATGCTGAACTGAGGCTAAATGTGTATTCACTCTAACAGTTGTGAATGATGGAGGGTGTGACAGGTGATTTAACAAAGTTTCAAACTTCCTTTCCACTGCTTCTTTGTCTGAAGAAGATACAACCTGAAATGAAAAGAACAAGTTAATGTTTTTCTTTCATCAAACAAATTGAAAATAATCAGCAGAATGACATTTGTTTCACCTAATGAAACATCTGTTCAGCTCCATTTCAAGTTGGAGTTAACTTTTCTGTGTTAGTTAACATGAAGGAAATGGTAACACTTCACAGGATTCTTGAATTCAGTTATGGTAATAAAACACCTTAACACCATGCCTGACCATGCCCAGTTTATACAAAAACACTGCCTCAACTCCAAAGCATTACAATTTTGAAAATATCTGCTACATTTATGCATATAAATTCAAGATCTTATTCAACTTATTTTTATATGTTAATTATTCACAGCACTTCTGTAGAGCTATTCACAAACATCATATCCAATAGCAAACTGGTTAGAAGCCATTTAAAAAACCAATATTTGAAGTATCAATAATACTAATATACTCACTGTCATCCAAAGATTCCCCCAGGACATCAGTTTTTTAAAAAAAAATGTAATGAATACATATGGTCCATAAAAAGATGGGTAGAGTAGCAAACATACCTGTCAGAAATGAAGGTATAAAGACTCAAAAAACCAGTCTCCCTTACAACTAACTGAAACTTTTCAAGCACATATTTTTGAGGATTTTTTTTTTTTCCTAAGACAGGGTCTTGCTTTGTAGTGCAGGTTGGCCTCAAACTCACAGCGAGCCTTCTACCTTAGCCTTACACATGCTGGGATTACAAGTGCGCACTACCACATCTGGCTCAAGCATATTATTTTCCCTTTTGGGGACTATACCCTGCCTCATAGAATCTTTACACACTACTTATCAGCCCACTAATCTACCAGTCTGTACATATTTACTTTCTCAAGTTTTAGCTAATACTAACTATTCCTTTCACTTTCATGCTTTTTCACACGAAGATGGCTTTCCTTTTTGTAAAGTCATAGTTCATTGGTTTAAAAAAGAGGGAATGTCAAAGAAAGACATTTGAATCATTTATGAAACAATGTTCATCATTTCAAAAACTACTGGAGCCAGGCACAGTGGTGAATGACTATAAACCTAGCACTTGGTTAAGTATCATGGGTTAAAGTATCATGAATTAAAGGTCAACCTGGCCTACACAGCAAGTTGAAGACCGGCCCACACTACAGCATGAGAGTGTGTCTCAGAAAAATCAAAAGTAAAAAAAATGAAAAATGAACTCCACAAAAATGATGAAAACAAATGCTGAATGTAGAAATCGAATCTAAAAGTTCTAGCTTTAAAAACTAAATACCATTTAATAAATACCTAAGGTGCTTGGCATAAAGGACTTAGAAACCTGACCAGAAACCAAAGCTTTGAAAAAAACAAAGTTGTCTAGAGACAGCATGGTAAAGCGGAATGGAATACAAGCTTTGCCATCAAAGACAATCAGCACTCATAGAGAACTTTTGTGATAGGCACTGCTAGCAGCAAAAAACATTTTGAAGACTTATGTGGCAAAAACAACGCAAGTCACTTTCACTTAAATTTGACACTGTAAAATAACTGTATTTTTAACCATCTTCAATTTTCACAGAAGAAGAAATCAAAGTTAAGTAACAAGTAATTTTACCCAAAAACCTGGAACGCAAATCAGGAGCTTGAGATTCTAAATGTGAATGTCTTTTTCTTTACATCTGAGCCCTTTACCTTCAGATTTCAAGTTAGTTAACTATGCTAATTTGGATCAGTTACATGATTCTTGGGCCCAGACTATTCTCACCTATTAGAATGAAAATGTGCACCAAAGAGGACCATGAGGATCAAAATGTAAGTGTGAAAGCTGCTGGCAAAAACTGGTAGCATGTATAGAGGCACTCAACAAATTACAGTATTCTTTTCATCTGAATGCTGGAGCAAGCAATTTAAGAGAAAAAGTGTGTTTTATATGCTGGATATTAGTGAAGTGCAGGGATCTCTTCTTGTTCATCATCCTTGTAACACCTTCACTGTCATGCTCACTGACATAGTTTTTCCTCCTGTGCTACTCCTAGGTGCTAAAACGTATACCTTATTCATCTCTTGTCTCAGCAGGCATTTGTATCTGTGAGAAGATAATCTGATTTTACTCACATTTGGACAGACAAGTGGTAAGAAACGAAGGCAGTAAAAATTTCCTGTTAGACTTATCCATTGCGCTAGGACGTGTAACTATTTAAATTTTTGCAAATATTAAATGTTTATCTGACCTACCTCCTTATTCATAAAGCCTTCTTTAAGATAGTTTTCAACCTCAGGTCTTAAAGATATTTTAGGAAAAATAGGCATTTTTTCTTGCTTAGTTCTTCGCGATGCTGGAAACGGTAGGTTTTCTTTCCAAATTGCAGACAGCAGAGTCTTCACACTGAGCAGCTTACACACAGTATGGAGACCAGCAGGCATCAGACCGAGCTACGTACGGAAATGCGTGGAACCTTCCATGATTTCTCGAGTTTTGCCGGATTAGAAGCGACTTCCTTGCCTCCAACACACCAGGCTCTGGTCTTCTGACGATGCTCAGGGAAATACTAAACTGAAAGGCAGTGACAAACAAAAAAGACAGAGAATCAAACAAAAGGCTGTATTTGAGTCCTTGGTTAACTGAACACAGCAGGGTAAACAGGGTACCACCCACTCGGCCTT
>RJWT010020560.1:0-17919 GCA_004365215.1 Cuniculus paca
GAATAGCCTAGAATAGAATTAATCTGATTTCTAAACCCTTTTGTAACGAGGGTTTTTTTCTTCTTTCACTCAAAGAAGACAATTTACCTTGGTAAATAAAACTTGGGACCAAAATCTTCTCCTCTGGTGTTGTGTCCACACTGTGCCTATATCGTTGGGTACCTATTATTACAGTGGGAGGAGGGTCTGAGGCTTATCTAGCTTGACTCCTTTGTTGATAACCTCCTTTTTCTGACTGGATGCTTGAGAACTTTAAAATTTTTAATTATCTGAATTTTGTCAGAGTGTTATCTATAGAATAGGAATCGTTTAGCTTATTTTTCTTAAAAAGCACCGAGACCTTTTGATCTGTCCTTTGAGGTTCTTTTTCAGCTGTACATTTTTGTCTGTTGTCACTTTGACTACTATTGCTTCTGATCCAATTTTTCTGATTTCTTTTTGTGATCTCTGGTATCTGTCTTTTTTGTGTGACATCTTCTGTTTTATAATTATACCCTTTATCCTTGACACAGTCTGGAGGGAATCTTTCAAGTTTAATTTGAAAGCACTGCTTTGATATTCTTGTCACCCAGATCTGTCTTAATTTGGCTTAAATTCTGCTCTTCCCCTTTACCTTCCTCACAGTCCCTGCTTCTCTCACAGAGCTCCTCTTCCCTCTTACTCCATTGACCTATTTTATGTCCCATTCTTCCTTCATGGCCTTTGGTCCTATTATATTTAAGTCCCACCTTTCATCTCTTATTGGAAAAATGGTTTCAATATCTACATTTTCTTCTCTGTTTTTGGACTTCATAATTCTTGTGAGTTTCCAGAGTAACTTTGTTCTGTGGAACTTCATATAGTACATTTTTCACCTTCCTTTTATTTACTTGTTCCGGAGTAGACAGAGCTGTTAGGTATCGACAGTAGCCTTGCCCTGCTCATTGGTCACTGTGTGTTGGCTGAGATGACCCACAGCCGGTGGACAGTTGTGGGGCTCAGCCTTGCACCCAGTTCACAGAAGATCACTGGCTCTTATTCAGCGTGGTGCTGATGGGCCAGGACATGGCCTTCCATTGCCATGTAGACTCCTTCTCAAGAAGTTTCTGATGCACCACAGGATCCTCTGGCATTCGGAGTGTAGCATTCAGAGTGGGTAGAATGAGGGCAAGTTGTGGAGGCAGGAAGGGGAAAGAGGACAAGAGAGGGACCTGGTGGAAAGCAGTCCCCCCATGGTCTAGGCATCCAAGAGGGGATCCTGGGTTTGTGCCTCAGGGAGGATGTACAGGGAAACTTCTTCTTCCCTTCTTCCGGTAAGATGGGGCCATGTTATTG
Source organism: Cuniculus paca (assembly GCA_004365215.1). Taxonomy (NCBI): domain Eukaryota; kingdom Metazoa; phylum Chordata; class Mammalia; order Rodentia; family Cuniculidae; genus Cuniculus; species Cuniculus paca. Next base: position 1,315 of record RJWT010020560.1, read on the forward strand.
TTTTAGGATATAAGGTGTGGGCAAGGGGCTAACTTTTCTTATTGAATTTGGCTACCTCACCCTTCGGCTTAATAGGAGTATGCTGTTTGAGCTTGCTAGTTCATCATGCCCCCGCCCCGCCCAGAATCCTGGTGAGCTTGGTTCCTTTCTTTCCGCTGTCCTAGCATTTAACATGGTGTGGGAGTCAGCCAGGTGTCAGAAATCCCTCACCTTGTAATGCATTCAATAGCGAATGAGTCCTCAGGCAGAGACAGAAATGTGTATGGTGTATAATTCCAGGGTGCATAATTGGTAAAATAATTTCAGGACATAAAAAATGTCTCCAAGGAAATCAAAATTCCAACAATATGCTTGCACTCTGGTGGAACTACATGTGTTTTAAGTATTTTTCTTTCCTTAGGTTTTCTAAATATTTATAACATGTATGAATTGTTTTTTGAAGATCAGTAAAAGCACGATATAGTCTTGCTCATATCAGGTTCACTTACGTAAGATGAATGCTTCTGAATATTTTCTTTTTATTTCAGACTGTAATGCAAGTGTTCATAAGGGTTGTAAAGATGCCCTGCCTCCGTGTATCAAGGTAATCTAGTGACTGATGAATGTGTGTGTCTATTTCTGTCTTGTTTGCTTTGTATTCTCTGTTTGTGATTTAACTCATTTTTATTGCTATCTAGATTTATCTCTGAAGTGATCAATGTAGTGATAACATACCACCTCTCAAAATGTATGGTTATTTCCTGAGTTGTGCACTTTGAGCAATGGAAGGAAAGCCCCCCCACCTGGCCCTTTGAGTTATACTGTGCGAGTGGGGTAGGCTTTCTGTTGAGACCTGCTTGGCTTACCAGTGCAAAGCCTGGGTATTTTAAATGAAAATTAGAGCAGCAGTTCTCAAATATCAGCCAACACCAGAATCAACCTGGAGACCATGGGGCCACACTCTTCAAGTTTCTAACAAGTTCCCTGGGTTTGCTGGGGACTATGGGGCTGAAGAAGTGTGCCCCGTCCTCTGGTCGGGCTACATAGATGAAGGCGTCTGTGTCAGTTCCTTTCTAGTCAGGTCAGAAATGCGTGTGTGTGGGCAAGATGTTCCTTCAAAGGGGAACATGGAGTCACAAACCTCTGTGTTGACTTAAACACGTACTGTGGCAGATCACAGAGCCGAGAGCCACCTTAGAAGGCGACATCTCAGTGCTTGCTGTGGTCAGCTCCTATGGGAGCAGGAGTCGTGAGAGGTAGAACGAAGAGAAAGGCAGTGTCCATGGGAACTCCTCTTTGTTTGAAATAAATAAAGTAACAAAAAAAGATACAGATAAGAATCCTGTTCTGCATAGACGCGTGTGTATTCTTGCAGTCCAGTGGTGCTTTGATCTTCCTTGATATGTTTCTAATATTCTTTACCAGAAATTCCAAGAGAAATACAACAAGAACAGACCACAGACCATCCTTGGAAGTAAGTGATATGGAAAAATGACAAGAACTTTTAAAATTTTTATGCTTATCCTATAATTTTCCATTGTAAAAATACCTGCTGCTTTTGTTTTCTGATTTGCCCAATTATTTCTTCTTTTATTACATAGGCTTAGTCATATAAGGAGATCAAGAGAATGTAAATTTCCATGCCAGCCTAAGAGCTTTTGCATTGTATGCACCGTTTGATCTTTTGTGTTAGGCAGGGTTATAAGGAGAAAGTGTTACCACATTGCCTCAGTTCTAAGGTGCTAGCTTATAGAGTATTCCCTATTGATTTAATAACCTTTGAGGAAAAATGATACATACACAGTTTTATGTTTTCCTCGCATATATTTATTTACACAAATACACGCCACATTTTCCTTCAGAATCACAAAGTTTGGTAGAAACAAGTCACATTTGGACCCCATAGATTCTTATTAGTCCCTGTCATGTGTTATTATGATGACCTTGTGCTTTGATGATCTGTGATCTCATTATCACTTTTGGGATGACAGTGAAATTATAAGGGCTACTGGAATTTTGTTTGTATATTTTTTTAAAAATTGGTGCTTCTGTTTTTTTCCCCTGATTTACACATTGCTGAAATCTAAAAGAGTTTCTCTTGTGAGTAATTGGTGACCTTCAACAGTTCCTTGCATCACATGCAAGAATGAGTGACACTAGCATTTCTTTCTTTCTTTTTTTAAATCTTTTTGAGACAGGGTCTCATTACACAGCTCAGGCTGGCCTTGGGCTCACTTTGTAGCGCAGGCTGGTCTCGAACTTGCAATGATCCTCCTGCCTCAGCCTCCCAAGTTCTGGGATTACAGGAGTGCACCACCATGCCTGGCCCAACACTAGCATTTCTTATATTTGAAAATCTTTTGCCTTAGTGTGAGTTTATAATTTCTCTTACTTAAATTTACATTGCATGACATGTAGCAGGAATTTTAAATGCATGGTAACTTTTCATTTAAATGCTGTAATAAAGTGCAACTGATATTTTAAAAAACACTTGAATTGGGGCAATTAGGTCTGTATAGTCACACTAACACACTATTGTGTGTGACGACATACAGCTTAAATTAGTCAGGCAGTAATAGCAGTTACATCTCTTATTCTCTTATCTTGGCCTCAGAAGTCTTTTGACATCAGTTATAAAGCACCTCTGAACTTCAAAAGGTTAAGTGTGAAAATAAAAAGCATCATAGAATAGATAAAGCACCATGTAATTCTCCTCTTTACTTAGAAGTCATAAGAACAAATCATACATATTTAAAATGCTTTGCATAATCCTGTGATCTTTTATAAGTATTTCTTCCTTTTGCTTGGGAACATGTATGTGATAGCTGTAATAATCTGGTACTGTGACATTTTCAGAGACTCCTTGATATTATACATCTAATAAAAATGCCTAGAACATTTTAAAGCTGGCCAGAAATGTATGGGAGCACTATTCTGTTTTCAGCTGGGTTTGCTTGCAGGTTGCATTGGCGCGAGGTTCTATTACCACAAAGAATAGATTCCCAGCATCATCCCATTCCATTCTCTTGACTTGTTCTCCCTGCACCCTGCTTGTTTATAATCGCTACCACATACACTCCAGTAACAGTGCTAATGACACCTTGCATCTATTTAAAGCCAGTTCTAAGGAGTACAAGCAGTGGTTTGTGGGAAAGCCGGCCAGTGTTTCCCCATTCCATTTTCTTGTTTGCTTGTGTTGCCCCAAATACCCACAGTTCCCAGGTAGAGAGGCAGAAGCAGCCCTGCCACACAGGTGTCAGGACAGTTCAAAAGGAAGGGGCATTTGAAGCAAGTATCAGCTTGTGGCAGGGAGACCAGTTTCAAGGCTGGGCATGCAACGTATTAGACTTGGCTGTTTGGGGATTTAGTGTCTGGCTTTGAAGTGACTTTCCTCACTTGTAATTACTGTCCTCTGTGAGAACCACATGCAGCCCCCACTCTGACTTCCAGGTTCTTCAGCTAGAGATATCCCACAGCCCGGTGTCTCCTTGCACTCGTCTTCCATGCCCGTTGGACTTCCAGCTCCGAGGAAGGAACCTGCAGGGCAGGTCCCTCTGCTATCCAGAAGTGTTCCAAGTACCACCCTGGAGAGGTAAGGATCCGTGTGTTATTCAGTCCTCCTCATGCCTCAGAGAGGCTTCTGGGGCTAAACCCTCTTTCCTCCCTCCCTGCCAGCTTCAGGAGGTCAGTCACATCCTTGGAGTCTGAGGGTGACGGGAACAACTGGCGAAGCAGGTCTCACTCCGATGAGCTGCAGTCCATAGGCTCTTCTTCTTCCATGGAGACTTTCATAATGGAAGGTGAGGAAAAGATGTGTTTGCATCTACTTAGGTTTCTGTGAGCATTTGCTGAAAGGAATATTTTCTAAAGGAAGCAAGACCGAAGCATAATCTTTTGTTCTGTATAAAAGAAGTCTGTTTCATGGAGTCTGTTTGGCATAGGTTCTACTTTTAAAAAAGAAAGAGAATTCTGTCCTGAAAGAACTAAACAGAGAGTAATCAAGGAGACAGGATGGAACTTTTAAATAAACATATTCCCTAAAGGATGGGATCGGGATTCATGGAAAGAATGAAATATATTGTGCGTACGTCACTGAACAGCAGAGGTTTTACAGCGATTGATGGACTGGCATAGGATCCTACATTAAAATATATACTTTAATGAGCGATGACTGGTCTTTCCTGGATTTCCCCCCACTTATTACCTCCTATTTCTAGGGGAATAAAAGCATTTTTAAAGAGTGTTTTGTGGGGCAGAATTTAATTTGGGGGATTGCTTTTCATGTCCAACTTGCATGAATAAAAGAAAGAAAGCCAAGTGGAAGAAGAGAGAAGGGGCAGGCTGTGCCTCAGAAACCTGTTGCTCTCAATCTGCTGTCAGCTCCTTTTCACCACTGAGGGCTGAATCTCTCTGATGAGTGCTGCTGAGGGCAAATAGGATTTGGTTTTCCTGAAGGGTGCTTGTGTATATGTCTAACTCCACCAGAAAAATCCGCACTCACTTGTGATGTAAATCTTTATATTCTGCTATGTGCTTTGCCAAGTCCAGACCAAACCAAGAGAATCAGTTCAAAGTTTAGATTTGAGAAAACAGGAAAAACAACCCGGGGCAAAGGAAGCAGTGGGAGAGAGATCCTATGAGCACGTTATGGACTCCAAAGGTTCCCTGAAGTAGGAGTAAAATGAAGGAAGCCAAAACAAACAAAAGAACCCCATGTACACAGCCACTATTTTTGTTTTTATTAGTATGTATTTTGTTAGTGTTACCTGTTTTATTAGTACATGTGTGCAGTGCATAGTGACATTTGTCATCCCTGTTCTCTTGCTTGGTGGCTCCTCTGTGAGAAAGATAAGGCAAGGACAGGCCAGTGGAGCTAGCAGTTTTGATCTCCAGAGTTCACGGTCGATCATTTTTCCAGCTAGGTCGTGGTTTCAGAGATGCATGGTGTGTACCACATTTTCTGCATCTGTTCATCTGTGGATGAGCACATGGGCTATGATTCTTCTTTGCTTTCACAAAAGCTCTCTGGATATGGACCTCTTTATCATTCTGATTTTCAGCTATTCCAACTGCACCAGAGTGTGTGTTTGGGCCGAGTTGTCTCTGTCCCCATAGGTGTGGTTAGTGTATGAAAGCTGTAAACATAGCACTTAAAAAGGTCCATTGTTCTCTGTGTCACTGTCCTTCTGGTCTTCCTTTTCTAAACGCGATAGATGTCATGGACTCTTCCCTGTGGAGCGACCTCAGCAGTGAGGCCCAGGAGTTTGAAGCAGAGTCATGGAGCATGGTGGTGGACCCCTCGTTTTGCAGTAGGCATGAGAAGGATGTCATCAAAAGGCAAGATGTCATTTTTGGTAAGCATCTAAAATGCATCCTGGGGTTGAAACAGTGTGGCGCAGAGCAAAGAAGGTAACATGTAAAGCCACACAGACCTAGTTTCAAAGTTCATGCTCTGTGCTAGTTGCCTGGTGACACACAGCTTGTCTGACTCGCCTGACCTCAGTCTGTCCATGTGTATAACAGGGATAATGACACTCAGGTTTGAAATGTTGTCCTGGGGCTTAAATGAGGTATTATGTGAATCTGGTATAAGCCAAATTTTATTTCTCTTACCTTTACAAGTTACTTAGTTACTTTCCCATCACAAAATACCCCACAGCCACAACTTAAAGGAAGAGAAGTTTCTTTGGTCTACAGTTCCTAGTGGGTTCCATCCAAATTGGTTCCAAGATAGAAAGAGCAGGCTGGAAGGGCCTGGCAGAGGACAGCAGTTCAACCTGTGGCAGTGAGGAAGCAGAGAGAGAAGGGAGGGGCTGGAGATGGGAATCCCCGCTTCCAAGTCGTGCCCCAGTGACCCACTCCAACCAGGCCCCACCTCCGACAGCGCATTCAGCATGAACTTTTCAACCAGTGATCCACTGATAAGCACAGTGCCCCGTGATCCAAGCACCTCCCAATATATGAGATTTTTGCAGAACATTTTAGATCCACACCATAATACTTTGTCTTGGCCTATACTTTCTCCTCTCTTGTGTAACATTCCTACCAATTTCATGGAGGGAGACAGGGCTCTTGCTTGTGGCCCCACAGTTCAATTGCATTTCCCGGAAGCCATCCACATAGATTGTAGTGTGAGAAGCAGCATCCGGGTTAGGACAATGTTGATGGCGTGCCACCATCCCAAGTATGGAATTGAACTGGGAACAGATGTCATTATTTCACGCTATTTGGAACAGAGGCAATCTGAAATAGGGGAGGTAAAATTATGTGCTAATTAGGAGCAATGAAGTTTTTAAAAAATCAAGTTCAAAATAGATAACTAAAGAGTAATTTTAAGAAGATACCCTACTTTAGGGCTGGGGATGTAGTTCAGTCATAGAGCATAGGCCTAGCGTGTGTGAGGCCCTGGGTTCAACCCCCAGCCTCCCTCCCCCAAAAGGAGTAGCGTGCTGTGAAGATGAGGAAGCCTTTTAGTTTTCCATGACTGTGTTTGCAGGTCCCCTGGAGAGACTGCCTGCTCGCCTGTGTCAGGTGGTGGTCACACAGCTCAGCAGCTGTGGGGTTGAGCTTCTGTGGAAAGAAACTGTCCCTCTCAGTATTTCTCAAGCTCTTGCATTACGTGATTATTTGCAGGTACCTCTCAGCTGCATACATTATTAAAAATAACCTCACCCATTGAGATTAATTATCACACGGAGCATGGCTGTCGATGTCAGAAAGCCTTGTGTTCCTGCAAAATCCTTCATCTCCTCTTCCAGTTTCCCTTTTAAAGATGGAGAGACTTCTTCCCACTTTTGGGGTCAAAGCGTGTAAATGAATTGTAAGATTAGGGGTTATCATATAGGTAAGTGTGTAGCACAGAGGACGCAGCAAAACCATGTCAGGAAATAATAATTATGTAAAGCTGGTGGGTTTCTAATGAAAGACATTTCTTGTTTTTGAGAAACTAATAAAGTTATTTTTAGATTGACTTATTCCCCCCAACTGAAATCCTAGATTCTTTCTTGAAACATACAATGAGTTTGGAAATGCTCATTTTTATAGAATTTGTACTCCTAGTATTTCTACACTTTGAGTTATTATTTTTTCTCTAATGCATTTAGAAAAATTGAGCTATAATTAACGTACAATAAAAATAACATAATAAAATTCACCTCTATACATATAAAATCTAATGGTTTTTAATGTAATTTCTTGTTTCTTTTTTCTTTTTTTTTGGCACCAGGGATTGAACTCATGACTTTGTGCTTGCCAAGCAGGCACTTATGCTGCTGAGCTAAATCCCCAGCCTTGTAATTTCAAAGTTGCACAAAAATCACAAATTCTCTAACTCCAGAACATTTATATCATTTCAGAAACAAACCTTATACCCAGTAACTCTCACTCCCCATTTTCCCTTTCCAACAGCCTCTGGCAAATACAGACCTATTTCTGATCCTAAGGACTTAACTATTTTCAATATTTTACATAAATGGTACACAATATGTGCTCTTTCTGTGACTGACTCCTGTCACTTGGCACAATATTTTTGAGCTTCATCCCACTTGTAATAATATATCAATACTCCATTCCTCTTTATGACTGAGTAATATTCCATTTCATATACTTAATTATCAGTTGATGGATATTTGGGGGTGTTTACACTTTCTGAGTCATATGATAACTTTATTTTTAATCTTTTAAGAATTCATCAGACTGTTTTCTAAAGTAGCTATGCCATTTTTACAGCCTTCCAGCAATATATAGATTCCAATTTCTCCACATCCTCACCAACACTTGCTTGCAGTCCATTTTTTCTTATTATAGTTATTAGTGTGCGCCACTTAGAATCACTAGTGTGAGTATGTGAAGTGTTCCTCTATTTTCTTGCAGGCACACTGGGGATCTAACCCAGGGCCTTGTCTGTGTGCTAGGGAAGGACTCTACCGCTGAGCTGCATCCCTAATACTGGTGAAAAGCCTTTCAGACACTTACTGTGTACCTCATTGGAGAAAAAACTATTCAAATCCTCTGCCCATTTCCAAATTGTTTTTATAAAATTTTTGAGTTGTAAGTTTGTAAAATATGTTCTTTTAACTTTTTTTAATGTCTCTTATCAGAGCAATGATTCACAAATATTTTTTACTATTGTGTGTCATCTTTTTTACTTTCTTTTGTGACATGTGATTGTGATTTACCATTTACCTCTGGAGAAAATGGAATTTTGGGACAGGTTCTGCAACAGAGAGAACCTCAATGGCTGCATTGAAGGACTTTATACATTTAGTTCAAGTTAATTTGCCAAATTAATTTTTCTTCTACTCAGTGCAAAACCCAAAGGAAAAAAAAAGCAAGCAAACTAAGTTATATTTTATAGGACAATTCAGTATGAAAGGGACATAGTTTCTAATAGGAGGACCTAAAGATGCTGGCTCGAGTTTCTGAAACCTTTGATTCTTGTATTTTGAACTTGAATTGCATATACATACTTTCTCTTAATACATGGAATAAAGAATAGCTTCGTATTTTAAGCTCAGATGTTTAATCATCATTGGTTTATATGTTAAAGGAAATATTCCTATCATTCCTACATGTTCCATCTCTTTTATTTCTATGACATAGTGTGAGCTGCTAATTTAGGTCTATAGGGACATTGGCGTTTTAAACTTCTTTGGAACATGTGTCTGCTTTCACGTTTCAGAGCTGATGCAGACAGAAATGCATCACATCCAGACCCTGTTCATTATGTCTGAGATCTTCAGGAAAGGCATGAAGGAGGAACTGCAGCTTGACCACAGCACTGTGGATAAGATTTTCCCCTGCTTAGATGAGTTGCTTGAAATCCACAGGCATTTCTTCTACAGTATGAAGGAACGTAAGCAGGAATCCTGTGCTGGGAATGACAGGAATTTTGTGATCAACCGGATTGGAGATATTCTGGTACAGCAGGTAAGGAAAGTTTGAAAGCCCTGACTTCAACTTAAAAGTTTGTTTCTTGGTTACTTTTCTCATTGCTGAGACAAAATACATGACACCTACAAGTTAGAGGAGGAGAGGTTTATTTGGGCTCACACTTTGTAGAAATTGCAGTCCATAATTGATGGGCTCCAAGGCAGGGTGGCATGGCAGAGGGGGCATCACGGAGAAACAGTCCATGGCAGGGCAAGCAGAAAGCAGCAAACAGCAGCTGCCTTCCTTCCATCTTTTCCTGTACATCCTACCCAGGCTATAAGCCTATAGTTTGATGCCCCTCATACCTAGGGTGGGGCTTTGCATCATCCACACCCAGAACAATGCTAAACCAATCAGTGGGCTAATTTAGTTGTCACACACCCTTAATCCATATTCACATCCCTGAGATTCAGCCACCTCTTAAAAGACCCACCTGTGAGCACATGAGGCTTTTGGAGGGCATCCAGATACACTCCATAACAGTTTGTAACTCTTTAGAGTATTAAAAACCTCAGAAGAAATAGAAGGGATTTTATTACAATTGTTGCCAAATAGGCTTGGCTGGTTTTATTTGATGTTGATTGACATTGATTGGAATTACCCATGTCAGAGAGCCCTTTAGAGCCAATGATAGTCTCCTGTATGTGTCACAGGACCTGGCTGGATTATCCTGGTACTGTTGCTGCCTCTACCAGGAGTCACAATTATAAGTGAATTCCCACATAAACATTCTGCTTAGACTCTTTAATGTGATGGCAGTCTTGGATCCCCCAGTGGGCTGTGACAGTCTCACTAATGTCTCCCAGACAAATGCTGCCTTAAAGAAGGAGGCAAATCTGCTATCACTAGAACTCTAGGATTCATGTCTAGGGAATGAAACAATTGGGATTTCTTTATATAGTCTAGATATTAGCCCTTGTTGATTATATGGTTTGTAACTATTTTCTTCAGTGCCTTCTCATCCTCCAGTTTATCAGTTTTTCCTTTAAAAGATTTTTGTGGCTTCCATTTAAATCCATGTTCCACTTTGAACATATCTTTTTGTAAAAGAAAATGTTATGAAACTTACATTTAGAGTTTTTATCTCCATTTTTGATTTATGGATATCTAATTGCTCCAGCACCATTTTTTATTGGAAAGGCTATTATTTCTCCATTGAGTTGCTTTTTCATCTTTGCCAAAAGTCAATGGAGCATTCTGGGTTTCTGTTCTGTTCCATTGTCTATGTTTCCATGCAATCTTAATAACTGTAAATTACGTGTGTGTGTGTGTGTTTGTGTGTATATATATATATATTTAAATTGGAAGGAGTCCTTTATTCTTCTCAAAATTGTTTAGCTACTTTATTTCTTTTGCCATTTCAAATATATTCTAGGGCAGTCTTTTCTATACTTATAAAAAACTTGCTGGGATAAAAATTACATTAAGCCTATATATCAAAGTATAGAGAATTAATATTTTTGCTATGTTGTGTTTTCCAATCCATGAATATGGTGTAGCTCTCCACTTATTTAGATCTTTGATGTCTTTCATCATCGTTGTGTAGTTTCCAGCATGTAAGTCCTGTATGTGTTTTGTTAGAGTTTTAAAATACAATTGTAAGTGATTTAAGGATCATCTTTTGACACATATTGATCTCACACGTAGATAAAACTGTAAGCAAAGATGAACATATCAGAGATGATGGTGTAAATTTTAAATACTTTTCAAGGGGGTTGGTTGTGTTCTGGTGTTTATCACAGTGATCTTCAACATGAACATGTGCACATAGAGCTTTCATAATCTGAAAATTGGACACTCAAATAATTCTGCTAATTTTCTCTGCACCATTCTGTAACTCTTAGGTTTATTTCCTGTGCAGATTTTTCTACAAAGACTTTTCTTCAGGTCAGGCCTACTGAAGCATTCAAGCTTTGTGTCTTCTCCAGTTAATAAATCTACATTCTGGTTACTCATCATGCTCTTTTCATCTAGGCTAATGTTGGCTTGCCTCTTAATCTACTTGTGATGTGTGGACCTTCAATATATAAAAATATTTAAAACACATATTGGAAGGATAAAGCCGTATAAAATATCCTAAAAAATTGAATAGAAGACATCAAATGTTTTTCATTTGGCTATTTGATGATTAGTGTATTAGTATATTATAACATAATATAATCTTACTAAATTGACTCTGATCACTTACAAGTTTCTTTTATGTTAATTTTAAAAGTGCCTGGGGAAGAGAAATAATTATATTCAGAAATTTCGTGTTTGTTGTAAATTTGCAAAGAATATTTTAAAATGTACTGAAGTTACATATTCTTTTCTATGTTTAAAACCTACTAAATTTACAAGCCATTACTGAAATGTTATTTTCTCAGTTTTCAGAAGAAAATGCAAGTAAAATGAAAATGATATATGGTGAATTCTGTAGCCATCATAAGGAAGCTGTTAGCCTCTTTAAAGAACTCCAGCAGAATAAAAAGTTTCAGAATTTTATCAAGGTAAGTACTTTAAAATTTGATTACAAAGTGGTAAACCAGCATGGGGAAATAGTTCATGCCAGTGTCTTGTATGGTTTAGGCAAGTCTTCTATCTAGGTTCTTGTTTTCAAGGGAAAGAGAAGGAAGTGGTAAGTTTGTGGGGAAGATGGAGAGTCTTTCTTCTATGTTAACTATTTCTCCAGAGTCCTTTCTTTTGGTATCTTATGTCTGTGGGGTCATGTCCTCCAAACTTCTGCAAAGATTTACAATATTCTGGGAAGCTGTTTCATTCTCTGACAAGTTGCTTATCAGAGAAACCAAAGTAAAAGCAAATACACATTCCACCCAACCTCTTTCAAATTAGTTTCAGGTGTTTGCTTCAAAATTAGAAGCAAATCCATGGCATCTTATAATTTCATCTGTAAAACATATCTCTACAGAGTCTATCTTTTATATATAAATGAATTCACAATAATTCTTTGATGTCTTCAAATTTCAGTGTTTATATCATGAAATTGCATTCCTTCAATCAGGCTTTTACAAGATTCGCATACTGTATATGGTGGTTATTTTTTAAGTCTCATTTAGATTGAATGTTCTTTTTCTCTTTTTCCCCTTTCCCAGTTTATTTGTGGAAGAAATTTGTCCTGTAATACTTTTTGGATTCTAAACTTTACCATTTTAAGAATGCTATCAGATTCTCTCCCTCTCCCTCTCCCTCTCCCTCTCCCTCTCTGTCTGTCTCTTCCCGTTTCTCTTTCTACATGTACATGTGTGTTGAGGATTTGAAAACTTAAGAAATATTTTGAAATGTTCAGCAAAATGTTACCCTGACAGGCAGGAACCATAAGTGCCATAATGCATAATAACGAATGTGGCAGAAGTCACGCTAGCTAAACAAATAGCAAACTACAAACTCATGCTCAGAATTAGCTTTGATTTCTGATTATTTTTCAAAAAAGTGTTATTCGTGAATTCTGATAATTTGCTCACCTTTGGAATTAATTATGAATGCATCAGATAGCTTGAAATTTCTTGAGATCTTAGAGTACTGGGATATTGAAATTAATGACAAAGTATAAAGCAGTGATGATGCATCAGCCTTTAATGATGATAAATACATTAAATCTGAAAGGAATTGCTTTGTTGGACATTTTTTTGTGTTACTAAATTTATATGTAAAAAGTAAATACAACTAAGAATTTGTGTATATAAAAATGTGTTTACTTTTAAGCTCCAAAATAGTAACCTTTTGGCTCGACGCCGAGGAATTCCAGAATGCATCCTTCTGGTCACCCAGCGCATCACAAAATACCCTGTTTTGGTGGAAAGGGTGCTGCAGTACACAAAGGGTAAGTGATGACTCCTGGACAGTATTTGCCTCTCTTGTTAGTGTTAAACGTAGCCGAGGTGTGCTGAATAGCTAGTAATGTTTGTATCCTCAGATTTATAAATATTGTCAATATTTGGAAACTCTAAAGCCCAAGAATTGGGATCCACTTTGAGAAATTATCTTTTATAAAACAGCCTTGTAAATAGTCTGAATTCTTACAAGGAGCCCAAACCAAGCAAGCTTCTTCTACCTTGATCTTACCTTTCCCCAAATCTGGACCTTTTTGATACTTCCTCTTCCTTTCCTGTCTGATGAGATGTACTGCTATTGATGCAATCACCAAATGTCAGCTCTCTCAAGCAATGAATTATCAGCCTGAGAATGTTCTGTGAAAGAGCTATTTTGATCTCATCAATTCATCAGGTTCCAGGAGTAACATCTGAGCATCTTTTAAGAAGTTATTAATGTATATGACTGGACTCAGCTTCTTTTAGGATTTATCAGACCTGTGTCTGTCTGGTTCATAGCTAGATCCTCAATGCCTAGTGCAATGACTGGTACAAATTAGACTATTAGTCAATAAATACATAGTGCTGCAATGGATGAATAAATAAAAATACCTAATCCTCAAGCTAGCTTATCGATCTTGATTGAAACTTATTAGGATGGTAGAGTGTTATGTTAACAAGGGCAATGGATTTGGCATTGTGTAAACTTGCATTGCTGTTGTATATATTGGGCTCTGCTGCTCAGTAGTTGAGAAAATTATTTAACTGACCTTCAGGTCAGTTTACAAAGTAGAAATAATAATCCTAGCCTTATGGAATTGTTGTGAGGATTAAATGAGATTGTGTCAGAAAGTGCCCAGTAAAGAGCGTGGTATGAGCAAAGTGCTCGTAAGTGGGCATTAGTTTTTGTTGTTGTTGTTGTTGTTTTGCCATTGTTACTATCACTTGACTTCAAGCTCATTAAAATTGTACCATGATCTTAAATCCTCATGCTAAAAAACTCGTCTTTTAACATTTTTTCTTGGAAGGGATCTAGATAATGTGCATAATTTATTCTTCCATTTATTTTAGTCACATTTAGAATTAAGGCCAGGCGAGCATGGTGGTATCTACTCTTTATGTCCCATTTTATTGCTCTGCATAATTTAACACACAAGAAAATACAAAAATAATGTAAAAAGAAAAGCTTCATAAGTTTTTTTTTAGCAGAAGAATGAAAACAAAGTTCAGGCTTTTCAGTTTGTATCATGTTTATATTCTGTCTCTGAAGTTTACCACCTTAATTCAAGTACCAAAATCTGACAGATTATATTAGTGAATTCTTGATACTTCAAGATAGATCTGTGCCAAATTCCTGGTAAGAGAATTGACAACCAGACAATTCCTTATGTCAGAAACTGGAAGTGTGAGTTATGGTTCCCCCAATATACTCCTCATGGTGACTGATGGACACCCCTCCTTAGAGCAGGCCACACCAATGTCCAGTTACCCTTGGACTTCTGGGATGTTGGTTCACACAACTCATTTATGACTGCGCTCGAACCTTATTGTGAGTGAGCAGGTTGAGGGGCGGGGAGTAAGGCCAGCATTTCTGACAAGACTGCTGATGCTACTCCATTTTGAGTGGCCAGGCATTGCAAGACCCTGTCCATGGACATTGTCCAAAGATGTTGAACCTTTTCCTGGTCTTACCCCATGTCACCCTGTAACTCAACTTTCATTTTCTGTCCTCAGCTTTTCTAGTGATGAAGTAGGTTCTTTAGAAATAAGACTCTTTTTGGAGGGAAGCAGCTTTATGGAGGTGAGGTCAGGTAGACAGGCAAATTCTTTGATGAGTAGAGAGAGACTCTTCATGGTAAAGATGGGGATCAGGATCTGTTCCTTAGGGTTTTCTAATAAAAGCCTCACAAATCAGCGAAGACATTTAGCCTGGAAATGTTTAGACCCTTTGAGGACAGATCCCCATTCAGCCTGACTGCTTCTTCTAAGAATGTATTTCTGTGACTCTGGACTCTGGAGAACCCCTGGATCCTCTATCAGTTCTTCTTTTCTTTCCTTTAGTGCATTCACTTCTCATCGTCTCAGTCAGCACCAACCAGGTGATCTTCATCATCACATAGAGAAAACTTGCTAAATTCTCTTGCATCTGGAGTTTCAGGGGGCTGTTGCCGAAACTCCTCTAGAATATTTTCTTAAGGTAATCCAGGCATGAGAGCAAGTGGCCAGTATTTTCAACAACTAACAACTGGGCTTGGTCATTATTTACTCTGTTGTCATGGCATGACTGACTTACTCATTTTGCACAGTGTCTTCGTCCCTTGAAAATATTTCAATTTTTTCACAATCAGAAAGGAAAAAAAATGCTACATCAAATCAATGTTTTTATTGTAATATGAATATATGCATGTCTTTGCTAATATGGCTATAATGTCTAGTTTTGAATATTTTCATGGAGGAAGGGATCCAGGAAGGCAGTTGAATCTGAGGCTTCTTCAGATCACCTGTGGCTGAGTTTCTGGGAGGACACAGGTGTGGCTGCACAACTGGTCAGTTTTTGGAAGCTCAGTGTGGGAGTTACTTGCGACCTTGTGTCTCGGAAGGAAGGCCCAGCTTAGCCTGTGACACGTTACCTGCTGCAGCAGAAGAGTCATACTCAGCTCCAGAACTCCAGTATCTTATTGTCAATTAAGTCGCAGCTAATAATGCAAATCTTCTGTAATAAATATTTTAATGGCTCTTCTTTAGCACTTGGGGAAGGCAGAGTGATCATATAAATTTGAATTTAATCCAACATTTTTCTTATGGGATTTCTGTTATTTGGATGTCACATTTCACTGTACTTAAAAACTAAAGAAGAAATTTCTTTTCTTACCCTCTGGCTTAAGGTATGATGTTCTTTCTTTCTTCTTCCCATGCAGAAAGCACTGAAGAACACAAAGACTTATGCAAAGCTCTTTGCTTAATTAAAGATATGATTGCAGCTGTGGATCTAAAAGTTAGCGAGTATGAGAAAAATCAAAAATGGCTTGAGATCCTGAACAAGATTGAAAACAAAACATACACGAAGCTCAAAAATGGCCACGTGTTCAGAAAGCAGGCGCTGATCAGTAAAGAAAGGACGCTGTTACACGATGGCCTTGTTTACTGGAAAACTGCTACAGGTCGTTTTAAAGGTACTGTAGCTCCAACTGAGCCAATTTTCCTCTTTTCATACACCTTATCCATTTATCAGAGGATAGGTTTTTTTTTAAAAAACAAGAGGGTCAAAATTGCAAGCAGACACAGACAAACCCTTGATTTTTTAGGTGAAAGTTTAAATTGTGAAGTTTAATAGGCAAATGTGACTGGTGGTACAAATCTTTGAAGGGTATTTGATGCTCTGGACCAAAACCTTCCTGTGTATTTTTATGAATCTGCAATTGTGCTGTCTAAATCAAAGGCACTGAGAGTTCTGCTAATTGTTGGCACAGAAATATTATTCTGGCAAGTATGGTGTGTTGAAAGCAAAGCAGTCCACCTACACAGCCAGGGTCTGTTGTGTGCCAAGTCAGCCTGGGGCTGTCAGACTGGGGAAGAGAGGAAAACGCACTGAATGTCATCTTTGTTGTTGCATCAGGTAATGGCAACCACATACTTGCTGGCACTGGCGTAAGCACTTTCTTGGTGCTGCTGTTCACGAAGGGGTATTAACTGGACTCTGTTAATCTGGCTGGAGTCTGAAACAGTTCGTTTCAATTCTTAAGTGCCGATCAGGTAGCTGGTACCTTGCCTGACTCAGAATTTTTTTAACCTGGCGACTCATTACAGTCACCTCTAGATTTTCAAAAATGAATCCTGGCTGGGCATGGTGGCTCATGCCTGTAATCCCAGCACTCGGGAGGCTGAG
>RJWT010020561.1:0-17942 GCA_004365215.1 Cuniculus paca
CTTCTTCTTCTTCTTCTTCTTCTTCTTCTTCTTCTTCTTCTTCTTCTACTTCTTCTTCTTCTTCTTCTTCTTCTTCTTCTTCTTCTTCTTCTTCTTCCTCATCTTCTCTTCCTTCCTCTTCTTCTCCTCCTTCCTCTTCTTCTTTCTCTTCTTTTTAAAAAGTCTGAAAAAACCTGCTGTCGATTTTCTTTAAATGTTTGATAGAATTCACCAATGAATTCAATGGTTCTGGCCCTGTACTTTTCTTAGCTGGGAGGTATTTGATTACTAATGCAATTCTTTTACTTTTATAGATCTGATCTGTTCAAACTTTAAATTTTTTATGAGTCATTTTGGTAAATTTGTCCATTTCCTTAGTTCATCTAATTTGATGGCCTATAATTATTCTCTTCGCTTAATACTTTTTATTTCTGTAAAGTAGGTAGTAATGTATTCAGTTACATTTCTGATTTTTTGTACCTTTTTGTCTTTTTTAATCTAGCTAAAGGTATGTTAATCTGTTGA
Source organism: Cuniculus paca (assembly GCA_004365215.1). Taxonomy (NCBI): domain Eukaryota; kingdom Metazoa; phylum Chordata; class Mammalia; order Rodentia; family Cuniculidae; genus Cuniculus; species Cuniculus paca. The sequence continues at coordinate 505 of RJWT010020561.1, forward strand.
ATTTTTTGAAGAATCAACTTTTGTTGATTCTATTGTTTTTTTAATTCTCTAATAAAGTAGTTTTTTAATGGAACAAAATGCATAGAGGACAGAGAAATTAATTCTAAGAGAAATGAGCAGTTTCTTAAAAGGAATGAGATAGAATTTGATCACTAACTTCCTAAAGAAAAGATAGACACAAATATTCAGACAGTTTCAATCTTTCTGAACTCTTCTGCATTGTTCCTTAAGAAGTATAAAAGCTCACATATCTCACATGTCAGTGTGAGTCCAAAACAACCAGTAAATGTTAGTTAATGAAGAAAACACTACCAATTGCTGTTACTTGCTCACTTTTCATATGTGTGGTTCTAACATCATTCTGTTGTTAGAAATTCAAGATGCAAGTTGGGTACCAAAGAATATACTTGCATTTAGGTTGGTCCAACTTTCTGACTGAGCAGCACTCACCTACAATGATGCAACTGGCAGGTGGGGCAGCTCTACCAATTTTGTTATTGGTGTGGGCTGGGGATTTAGCTCAGCAGCACAGTGCACTTGCCTGGCAAGTACGAGGTCATGAATTTGATTTCCAGAACCAAAAAAAAAAAAAAAAAAAAGAACTTTGCTATTGTGGATAGTTTAAGTCACTTAAAAAAAAACTGCTAGCAGTTGAAGTGTTAAATGACTTTCTTTAAATATTCCCCAGTCCTTCCTTCACAGTGTCGTGAAGCTATGACATCAGTACTTTCTCAGAGTCTAAATAAAACAAAATCTCAGCAGATCATAATCATTAGACCAATGAACAAAGCAAGTTAAATACCAAAAATGTATTTATTACTCACTAGAAATTCTGTACTGATCACCCCACCCTGCTTGAAGAACATCTTTTCACAATTTTTTCAGATCACCCAAGAAACTGAATATATTAAAAATCAAAAAACCCATTAAGACAAACTTACACCGATCAGAAGAACTGCTGTAGCAAAAATATATTTCATACCCTATGTACGCTCCAAATACTTGACAGTACTCTCTATCCCCTTTGCCTTTTTAAAATAGTCTTCATGGGAGCCTGAAATTCATAACAAGGTTCAGGATGATCACCACTTACAAACTGCCAAGCACACAGTCAGACAACACTCCTTTTGCCCGGACCATCTGCCTTTTCTTTGTGATCACCCGTGATAAAGCAGCGTGACTCAGCTAATCAACATAGCACAATGTGGCACAAAACAGTGACTGTTAGCAAGTCACCAAATAATACCTGAGTGTCATAAGAACATCATTTATTTCTGCAAGGATGTAAATGATAAAGCAATACATTTTAGACAGTAGAAAGTAGATTTAGGGGTAGGAAATAAATCTGGTTGATATCCTGCCTCTGCCATTTTATATCTACATACTTTTTAAGAAGAACATTCTAGGGTACTCTACCACTGAGCCATATCCCTAGCTCTTTTATTTTTATTTTGCAACAGGGTCTTGCAAAGTTTCCCAAGCTGACCTTGAACTCACAATCCTCCTGCCTCAGTCCATTGAGTAGCTAGAATTACAGGTGTGTACCACTGCACTCAAAACTAAATGCTTTTATTATTAACTCATGAACATCAACTTTTATATTTATAAAGAATAAGTATTAGGAACATACGCAAATCAATGAATACCATGCCTGCTACCAAGCAGGGACTTAATATGATTGGCTCCCTCCCTAACTGTACCCACAGACAAGAAGAGGCAAGTTTCAGAAGTCCCACCATTCTCAGTGTTGGGAGTGAGTATCTGTGTAGTCTGCAAAGGAAACGCTGTGTAAGACATTAACTTCAATACGAACCAAGTCAGCAGGAGCAAAAGAGAGCATCAGCCTTGGGAACTCAAGAGTGGAATTCAATTTAAAAGACAGAAATGTTCTCAGATGAAAAATTTGTGCTACTCCCTGACTGCCCCTGCCTAGACCTCCTACCAAGGGGCTTCTTGGCCAAGCCTGTCTCTCAACACCTGCCACCTGTGCGGTTGTTATATCCTGTACTCTACTTGTTTGCTTCTGAACTGTGGTCTGCAGACCAGCAGCACCACATGACAGCTTGTTCAAAATACAGAATTTCAGGCTGGAGTCAAGACCCACAAAGAATCAGAAAGTGGTGACTTATCAAGTTTCACTTCGCAATTAGTGCAAGAACTGAACTCAGCAATGGAAGCAAAATACACTTAACCCTTATGTTAGCTTTCTGTCACTGTGACAAATTTCTGAGATAATCAATTTTTAAAAAGGAAAGGTTTATTTTAGCTCACAGATTCAAAGGCTTGAGTCTGTTATTTTGGGCCTGCTGTGAGGCAGAACATTGTGGTGGGGAGCTGATGGTAGAGAAAGGCTACTTACCTCATGGTGGCTGGGAAGCAGAGAGAATGGGAGGAAGGGGCTGGAGTCTTTATATCCCTTTCAAAGACCTGACCCCAAAGACCTGATTTCCTTCCATCAGGTTCCATCTCCTAAGAGTTCCACCACCTCCCAATAGTGCTACAGGCTCACAACCAAGGTCTATATTTAAGATTCAAACCATTATATATTTTTAACTCTTTCTGCTCACTATGAATCTCATAAGACATGAGAACCTCTGACTTCCTCCTCATCATTTTCTTGCCCAGTGTACATGTTGGAAGCCAGACGGTCATCTTGAGGGCAAGTAGAATTACAAGGACAGGGGCAGGGCCTTGTGTGGTTCTGGTGTCCTCCCCAAGACGGTTCCTATGTACATTAAAGGGAAGAAGCACTGTTGTAGTTCACATATTCTGTCAATTGAGCATTTTCTCATTTATGTCAATTTAGGCTATTTGTTGAGGACCTGTTAGGTGCCAAGCTCTGTTAGATACTTTATATCTATATAATCCTCATAAATGTAGTAATTATTATTATTAATTTATATATATCTAAACTGAGGATCAGGAGGTCTGAGTGTCTTCCCCACAGAGTCAAAGAAGGATCATGAGGTTTCTCAGGTAGGTCTTTTCCCATCATTTCTAGAGCTAGGGCTCAAAAATGAATTCAGGAAATGGAGTCCTACAATCTATAGTAGTTTTTCAATGAACACTGTGAAGTACAAGCAATTTTATTAGGTGAATGAAGGACACCTATACTGGCAGGATGTGAGACTAAATTATGTGTTATAAAATAAAAATCACAATTTGGAGCATTGAAAACATCGTGAGCTGTCATCCCTCACTCATTTTACTTTCTGTTCACACTCATAAGCCAAAAAGTAAGACTAGGCACCAAAGTTTTAAGAAATGAATGTGTGTACAAAGACTTTAAAATAAGACAGTTTGGCTAACTTAACTTTTCTTCCTGTGATTTGGAAGAAGACTGTGCTGTCCCATTTTGGTGGACAGATATCACTAGGTGTAGCTTGTCACTCTTATCTTAAAGGAGGGGAACTTGAGAGCTACTGACCTACTTGTATGCTATGGTACAGCCCCTTTGGTGCTAGAAATCTTTCCACCTAAATAGGCCAACACATATTCACATACTTCCTGTACATCTCAGTCAGCTAACTGCAACCAGGTGAGACGCTTCCTCTCTCAACATCTGCAGATGTCTATCACATACAGGCCAGAAGCCAAATCTAGACCAGGACCCTGCTCCTCTTCTCCATCTCCCACCTCTCCCCCATTTCCCTCCATTGACTAAACTCCTATTCAATGAGGGCTTGCTTCTTAAATAACAGTGTAACTCGATAATACTACACCTTTACTCCAGGACCCACTAAGTGCCAGGCACCGTAGGAGGTATTTTCATAAGCAGCCCTTTTCAGTTCTCACAGGGATAGGAAAAAACTGTCTTGGCAGGGTTAAGACATTTGCCCAAGGTCACAAGACTGTGTTAGTGGTGGTGGTGGTGGTGGTGTATATGTGCACGCGCGTGCGCGTAAGGCTGTGTGCTCACATTTGAACTCTTGCAAGCTCCGCTAGAGCCCACTGTCTCTGAGGTCCCACAACAGAGCACAGGCTCTTTGGGCGCAAGGAGCCTTTCTTCCTCCTCATCAAGTGCTCTCCAGTGACAGCGCCCCAGGAATCTTACCCGGCCACACATTGCTTCCTATTTCTCCAGCAGTATTCTCGAAGTTTGATCCTGGATCTGCACTAGGACGCAGGACTCTGGACTCCCCACTCACTCCCACCCTGATATTCTCGGAAGCTTGCCCCTGAGCAAGATTCAGAGCAGACGAGTTGTAGGTTTCTCATTAGAATATAGATCTCCCACGCAAGTTTCAGGGACGCCCAGAGCCAGTTTACCAGATTCAAGGGAAAGTACCGCTGCGTCTGGGTCCAACCCCGACACAGCAGGAAGCACACCCACGCCAGTCCCGGGAGAGAGCGCAGGAAAGGCCACCAGGCTTGAGCCCTCCGGGTGGAAGGGGGACCCTCGGTGTGGAAGGGGAACCCTCGGGGCTGCCTGGAGAGGCTCAGCTAGTTGCCAAATTTGATGGCACCACCCACACAGGGGCCTGCCGCTCTGGGAAACACCTTCTTCCTAAATGGAGTTTAGATTTCTCCGCCAGAACGTTCAGGGTTTTCTAAGCCCGTTGGACCAGTCGCACTATTTTCCAAGCTCGCTGAGGAGGCGGGTGGGTTCATTTGGCCGATGGCTGTCTCCACCCCAGCAGGGTTTATTGAATGAGGTTCTCTTCAGCCATCCCGGTTCTCTGCAAACTCTGCAGATCCATCCACATCCACCCGGAAAACCCAGCAGTCGCGCGCCCACATTGGGCGTGTCTCTGAGGTCTCTGGCTAGGACCGCAGTCCTCCAACCCCACACCGTACCTCAGGCTTTAGCATCCTCACCGGGCCTCAACTATCCAACAAACATCCCAGAGCGGCCAAGGAAGCCAGGAAACAGGGTGGCGCGGCTCCTGGACAGACAGTGACCCCCCTCAAGCGGCTGGACGACAGCCCAGTTGGGGAACTGCTCCCTGCCTGTGGAAGGCACTCCAAGTCTGGGCACACTCTGAGCTGGACGCTTTGAACAGTCGTGTGCACTTCCACACGCATATGCACAGCTGCATACGCTGAACTCACACCCATGCACAGACACATGTACAGACACATACTTGCACACCTGCACATTTATCACTGCATACATTAAAAAAAAAACCAGGCTTGCCAACTGACTGACTGACATCCTTCCCTATCTCCCCCATCCCAACATATCCAGGAACTAATGCCTGGAACCTATGAATGTTACCTTATTGAGAGGGTTGAGGGGTTGGGGGAGTTGCAGATAGCATTCTTTAGCTAAAGACTTTGAGACCACAGATTACTCATTATTACGCACTGGGTCCTAAATGTCATCCCATACTTATGAGTATATAAAAGCAAGGTAGGGGTTTTGACATAGAAGAAGGCAACATGAGCAGTAGAGACTGGAATGAGGCAGCCACAAACCAAAGAATGCCAGCAGGACCCAAAGCTGGAAGAGGCAGGCAGGTAACAGAGCCTCCCAAAGGAGTGACCGCTGCCAGTCCCTTGATTAGATCAGTGAAATTGACTTCACATTCGTGGCCTACAGAACTCTGTGAGAAGGAATCCGTTGTTTTAGTTTGTAATTTGGTGTAGCAGCCATAGAAAACTCAGGCTTTCCTATTCATAATTTTCGCCAACCCCTCAGCATTCGGAAGTTTTTGGAGTCAAAATCATGACCATGCCATTTATCTTGAGCAAGTTACTGAAGCTATTGCAGTATCTCCTCATCTTTAAACCTAGATGGTGATGCCAACTGAATGAGCAGAGTGCTGTGAGGACTCAGTCATTTTGCCTTCATGCTGTCATTCCCAAGTATTAAAACACCCCCTACCTTGCACCAGATGCTGCTTGGGGGTTAGGTTAAACGAGACAACTGTATGTGGGCACCCTGCATAACAAAACCCTTAGAATAGGACTTGCTTGGGACACACTAAGTAGTACATGCTCTACAGTTGTTGCATTGAGTGCAGAGTCTAGATACCAAGCTTCACTTTAGTGGAAGGTCGTGTAAGTATTTTGTGAAAAAGAACGCTAAAGAAACAATAACGAATAGGTTGGAAGAGGTTCTTACCCCCAAAGCTTGTTCTTCTCATGCTCATTAAGCCCCGCATTGCACCTTTCCCTGCAGATAGGCTACAAATGCTTCCATTCAAGACTGGGAACATTGAAAGGATAGTCTGCGTTTGATCTCTAGTGCCTCTCTCTGCTTACTGAAACTTATTCTTATTCCTTACCAAAAGCCCAGCCTGAATCCCCATAGCTGAATCTCTCCCGAGCAGACTCTCTTTTCTCTGCTGCCTATTTAATTTCCATTACTCCATCTCTTACTCAAGCAATTTTCATAACCTAAATGCCCCTAACCTAGCCTGCAAGGGGCAGTACTGAGCTCAGGAAAAAAAAAATAAAACAAAAGCCTTGCACCCAGAATCTGTGCTCCATCTAAACCTCTCCAATGGCTTGTTCTCAACACTCATCTCTCTACACTGACATGGAAGAACTTGTCAGAAAAGCCAGTCTTGGTCTACTGTATACGAGTATACCACCACCTTTTAGGATGCAACAGTTCTTCAGCAACACATTGTCTTAGGTATTAAGACAGTCAGCAATCCCAGCCTTGATCATAACATTCAAGTAGAACCCAAATATTTGTGACAATCAGACCATACACTTCCAAAGGAAGGGAAGTGAGGTTGTGCAGCTAGGGAGCCTTCATTAAAGTTTATTTCTCACTTGAATTCAGTCTTCAGATTTGCATCCTGTTATATTGAATGGGGCATGATTCACCAATCGATATCCATAATTATCAACAAGAATCTGCAGTCACGTAATAGGTAGGGAAGTGCATTCTAAGGAGTACAAACTTGCTCCTACTACAACCTCAGGAAAGTTCCTTACTTCTCAGTGCACTAGTTTCCTGAGTTTTTAAATAGAGGATACTTAAAGGTGAATGTCTCAGTCCCTTTCCTGTTTGCTGAGACAAAATACGCAACACACATAACTTAGAGGAGAAGAGGTTTATTGTGACTCACAGTTCAGAAGTGTCAGTCCTATTTGGCAGGCTTAAACACAGAAACTGCTTGGCCAAAAAAGGTCTGGGCAGAGGAAAATCTGCTTATTATGAGGCTACCAGGAAGCAGAGAGAGAAGTCAGGAGCTGGGGAGGGGGATACACCCTTCGTGGTCACACCCAGGTGCCCTGCCTCCCCAGACCCGGCCACCTCCTATCCGCAACTCAACTCGAAGTGCCCCCATGCTTCACTTCTCTTCCAAAAGCACCACCTATGTGCGCATGAGACTACTGGGGGACACCTAGATAAAAAGCTCCTGGTACTCAAGGACCATGGTTTTTGTTCTCATTCCATAGTGCTGAATTATTCTTTGAAGTGGCTGCTTGATCAAGAGCTACATTACCTGGCCCTCATAGCATCTTTTTTTTTCTTCATAGCATCTTTAAAAGCCGTGTTGTTACTTCAATGAAATATGTTACTTTTTGTTAATATGGCTTGAAAGTGGATATGACTTCTATATCTGCTCTTCTCTCATTCACCAGTTCCAAGTTGATATATCCTATGAAGACCCACACTGGAAATGAAGGAGCAACAATGGATCTTCACTTGGGGAAGAACTGCCTACTTCGCAGGTATGCTCATATTAAAGTGGGATCGATTTTAAAAAAAAATTTATTGTATTTGAGGAGTTTGTTAGAGAAGTACTGCCTTGACTAACACAAATATTTAGTCTTGTTATAGATTAAATAATGTAAAGCACTAAGGAGAGCACCGGTACATAGTAAAGATTTGTTAGTTGTCACCTATAAATATTGTCTCCTTACATCATTTAGCTTTAGTAGTTCTTATGGTCATTATCACACTTGGTAATTATTATATACGGCACTATCATTCAGTATTTAGTTTTTTGATGTATAACTTTATTTATTCAAAAAATATTTTTGAGCACACACTGTATGCCAGTCACTGGAAAAACAAAGAGAGCAAGACATAGTACCCATCTCCAAGTTCCTCAGAGCAGCATAAAATTCATCCCTAACCATAAGTTGAAAAATTCAAGCATAAGGTAAGCTTTTAAAAGAAGTATATTTTCATCTGTTTTATTTAATTATTGATTCATTTATTTTGGTCTTTTTGAGACAGGGTTTCACTATGCAGTTCAGGCTGGTCTTGAACTCACTTTGTATCCCAAACTGACCTCAAACTCACAGCAATCCTCCTGCCTCAGCCTCCCAAGTGCTGGTATTACAGGTGTGCACCATCATGACCAGAAAGATAAGCACTTTAAAATTTACCTGGAACAGTAGTAACAGTTGTATTTAGGAAATAAGAATCACATCACACAGATGTTCTTTGTACAGCATACATCCATAATATTTCAGTCCTCACTCTTCAGTGTTGAAATCACCACAGCAGTGCTCCAAGAATTTCAAATAGCAGTTTCCAGCAGGTGGAGGGACTCCCAGACATACTGGGTATCGGGTATAGTCATGTGTTTCCTTCCCCCGAAGAATATGCTACCATTTCTCTCTTTTCTGCAGAGATCAAGGGAAGTAAATCTTAAAGGAGAGAAAAGACAGGAAGAAGAGTAAATTTAGAAAATCAGTTAGTAGTTGCCGTAGGACTTAGCACGTGGAAGACACAAGATGAAAGAAAGTGAAGACACCATCACTTTCAATAGTCCCTTGGAAAAGCTCCATCCCTAAATGTCCTTCATCTTTGTTGGTATTTGTTGAAGGTTTGCAAAGCTGACTAAGAGTGTTTTATGCTAATTGGTTTTATCTGACATCCCTTTATCATTTGAAATTAATAGACAACCTAGTAGATACAAGGTTAATGGAATATCTTCTCCACCTCAGATTTGCAACTTGGCATTTTCCCCAAAACACCACTTTCATCTTTATATAAGTGGTTGTGTCTATAACATCTTCTAAGAAAGGCATGCTGTCTAACTCCATCAACTCATCTGTGAAATGTTCCAGAGGGAGATTGTTCGCTGCCATTGTAGAAGCTGTTTTGTTCTTGGCATGTTCCTAAGTGCCCAACAGATTCGATATCCTCTTACCACGGTGGAGAAATGCTAGGCTGATGTGCTGAGCTCCAAGCAACAGCCAGCCTTGCAGCAAAGCTCCTGCTTCCGTGGCTCCTTATTGGGATGCCCTAGCAAGGTACAGCTGTCTGTGAGCAGAAACACATTCTTCACTGAGGTGGGGAGATGACAGGGGCCTTTCTCCTCTCCTTGTCCTTTTGCCTCACCAGGAAAACAGGCTGAAGCAACACAGTGTTGTAGTCAGCAATTGCAAGGAAAATAATTACATATGGGACACAATTTATAGTTGTATTTTATGCTAGTTACCCAGAGTCAAATACAAGAAGTGCAGGAAATCTTTCTACATATCAAAGACCTAGAGAATTCAGCCGAGGGCCTGGATCTTATGGCAATATCCTGCATGAGTTCAGCTGAAAACCTGGAGCCCATGCCAATGCCTCCCACAAGTCCAACTGGAGGTCTAGAGCCCACAATAATGACTCATGCGAGTCTATTTCGTGAGTCTGCACTGGGAAGGCCCAAAGGTCAGCGTTGGAAGCCAGAAGTCTATGCCAGCGGGATGAAGGATCTGTGCCAGTAGGCTAAGGGTTCTGCATTGGGACCAAGAAGCAATATTTAAAATACTTTTCAGGGCTTCCCTGAAAAATACCACAGCCATCCTCTGCAAAACACCATCCTGAGCTCCTCTGATGATGAGAACAGCCTGGTTCATATCAAAGAAGTCAGCATGATAAGCTCCTCCAGGAGAACCAACAGCTCCAAAAGAACCAACAGCTCCAAACAACAATGCTTAGGAGAACTCACAATGCTGTTCTTGCTCTCCCATCTCTTTTTTAGGCTGGCAACTTTCCTCAGGTGGGCCATCTACACTCAGCACCACACTGATTCAGTTCAACTGGTGTTTAAATTGACCACCAGGTTTTAACCCACCACACTTGGAAAGAAAACACAAACATTTTCATGATTTACAGCCAAAGAGAAGTTTCTCTGTGCCTCTGAATATCTGTGGAGAGGATAGAGGAAAGGGAATAGTTGCAGTGTTCTTTCAGGTTGCATGGGAAAAAAATCAAAAGAATTAACAGGTTTATTTCCATTTATCCAACTCGAGTCACTTGGGAAAAGAAGACGTGATCGAAGGCAGAGTCTACAAGGATGATAGCACATGCTTTATGCTCCAGAAATTCCAAAGGGCTCTTCTGTTTAGAAATCTAAAGCAGTATTATTCCAGTATTTAAGATATACAAGAAGGCATAAAGAATAAAACAAAACAAAATGCAATACATGTTGTGTATACATCTTCCATCTTCTCTCCCATATCTCATTTCACAAGTAATCACTGTAGTACCTTTACTGTTTACCGCCATATGCTTTCCATGCCTTTGCTACATGCTAGTTACTTTGGGTATTTTAGATGTTATTTATGTCTGTGTATTATGTACATGTGTATGAAATGTAAATAGAAACAAACAGATATAACAGGAAACAACAAATTGACAGCAGTTTAAACAAAATACAAGTGTATTCCTCTATCACAGTAAAGAAACTTGACGACAGGTCAGTCAGAGCTTTACTGGTGTTAATTTGGGATCCAGATACCTGTTTTCTGTTTCATGTTGACTATGGCTTCTATTTCCAAAGTTACCTTCCTTCCAGTCTAAAGTTAGCCAGTGAAGTTTCAGCCATTATGCCCATATTGTTGGCTGGAAGAAGGAAACGAGCTAGAAGGGCCAAAAGGGGTCATTAACCGCTGAGTACAACTCCTTTAATGAGTGCTTTGAAAGTCCTAATGATCACTTCCATGTCCATGTACAGCTTATTGGCTAGCACTAAATCACATGGCCACACCAAGCTAAAAGATGCCTTTAATTCTGGAAAGCAATTGCCAAGTAATAATGGTATTCTATTATGAAGAAGGGGATAGAGAATGGTTGTAAACAACTGTGATCTCTAAGGGCTGGGGATTTAGCTCAGTGGCATAAGCGCCTGCCTGGCAAGTGCAAGGTTGTGAGTTTGATCCTTGGTGCCACAAAAAACAAAACAAAATAAAACAAAACAAAAAAACAACTATGATCTCTGCAGAGATTTATGCCCCTTATATGCCTGTTTTCATTTAATTGCATTTGTGAGACTCATCCATGTTAAACATTGTAGCTCTGGTTCATTAGTTGTCACTACTTTACACTATTTCTTTGCTATTCTACAGTTTATGTACCCAGTATCTTATTTGTTTGTTTTCTCTTTGGAGAATCTTTGAGAGGAAGAGTTTACAGAAATAATGCTATGAGCCTTCTTGAAAGTCTTCTGGTTCACATATATGTGTGTTTCTCTAGGGCTCTTATCAGGAAGTGGAGTTACTAGGTCATACCTATGTACCTCTTCAATTTTACAAGATATTTCAATGCTTTTCTCAAGATGATGACACCAGTGCAGTTCACCAGCACTCAAGGCATCCCTGTTCTCCATTTCCTCAACATTATTTGGTATTTGGACACCTTTTAGATTTCTGCCTCCGATGAGTTTGAAACAACTTTCTTTTGCATTTTTCTAGTTATTAATATAGGTAAACATTCTCCATGGAATAACTGCTATCCATGTTTCCTCTCCTGCAAACCATTTATTATTTTTTCTTTTTCATATTTTACATATCTTAGATGCTAATCCTTTGTCAGTTACACACATCTCCCATCTGAGTGTGCCTTTGCACTTAGGCTGTGATACATTTTGTTTAACAAAAGTTTTAAACTATAGAAAATTATAGTTTGTCCTTTATCTTAAACATTTTTCTGCCCCAAGTTCAAAAGGTTTTTCTATTTTCTCTAAAAATTTTAAAGTTTTGACTTTTAATATTCTAATATATAATCTACCTATTCATAAATGTTTTAGTATGTGAGATGAAGTTACAATTTTACTTATTTTTTTTTCATTTGAAGAATTATTTGTCCTAGTGCCATTTACTAGCTTTTATTTTCTGCATTGGTCTGCAATGCCAGCTACAAAATATATTATTTCCAGATATTAGCAGGACTTTTTCTAGCTCTTTCATTTTGTTTCACTGCTTCACTTGTATTGCGTTCTGTCAATACAACACTGTTTTAATTGCTGCAGCTTTAAAATAAATCTTGAAGTTAGTGAGGTATTAACAGAATGATACACAAATGAATCAACAAAAACACAAAGCCAACGTTTTCCTGCTTCTTTGCAAACCTGATTTTTTTTATTGTATATCTGATATTTTAAAGTCTTCCTTTTTGAGTGATAGATATTTTCATTTCCCTATAAATGTCCTTGAGATTTGTTTGGGGAGACAGTTTAGTACATAAAAAACAGTTTGAGCTTTTTAGTTCTTGTTTTGCAAACATGTTAGATGAGAGTAGAGCAGTGTTCAGTCTAAGCCTGATCATTTCTCACTCCTGAGACAAGACCCTTCTATGTACTCTATCCAATGGCCCACGAATTATGTGATTTTCTGGTCTGACTGATGGAAACAAGCACTACATTTGGCCCTGCGCAAGCATGAGGTACTGTTTCCTCTGACTCCTTCGGGTATTCTTTCCTGGGCAATTTGCCCTCACACATGTACTTACCAATGCTTACCTGAAAATTCAAGGGTTTCTCTGCAGATCTTTGAGGGCCCCTCTGTGTGCAGCTCTCTTCTCTGGTACTTCATCGTGCATACTCCAATGACCTTGGTCTCTCTGGACCGTCAGATCCACCTCCTGAACTTGGGTAGTTCACATGACTCCCTGTGGGTTTCCTAATGTGGAAACACTCAGAGCAATAAACTGTGCAAGCATGGGGCTCATGTCCTTTGTTTTCTACCTCTAGGGATCACTGTGCTTCATTGCTTTATGTCCAATATCATAAAAATCACTGTTCCATATATTCTATTTTTCAGTAGCTTCAAGTATAAAATAAATTTAGTCCTTCTTTTACCAGCTTGGCTAGAAGAACTGTCTACTCAATTCTCACTTTGTCAACATCTATGAAAACTCTAGTTAGGATTTTGATTTGAATTATACTGAATTCATATAATTGACAGTATTGTCATATTGAATATTTGTATTCACATACACATCTCTCGACTTTGTAAGATTTTATAAATACAGTTGTATAAATTAATCTGTTAAATTCTATATTCTGTTAGATTTATTCTTAGTAACTTTTACTCATCCCTACTACTTTAAAAGGTATTCCTTAATTATTAATTTTAAGGAATATATTTCTATGTTTTTGTAGTATTTGGGATTGTAATTGACTTACATACATTATTATTAGATCTAAAAACCTTGCCAAACTGTCTCACATATTACCTATACATTCTTACAAATTTTGTATATAATTGTGTCATCTATGTACAATTTCACTTTTTCCTTTCTTCCAGTCTTTATCTTTCCTCCTTCTCCTCCTCCTGCTTCTGCTCTTCCTCCCTCTCATCTTTCTTTCTCCACTGACCTTAATCTCAAATTTTATGATCAATACTGAGCATAACTGATGTTACCAGGCATTCATGAACTGATTTAAAAGTTTTTTCTACCATTTCACTGGTCTGATGTTTGCTCCAAGTTTTTATGATAACTTTTTATTGAGTTTTACCCCAAAATTAAATACTTATTGAACATTCACAACATGAAAGGCACCATTCTAGGAGCTATGAAATAGAAACAGATATAAAAGGCAAAACTCCTACCTCAAAAAATTGAGAGGATTACAAAGGTTATGAAGCATACACAAATATCTTTAATACAAAGTAGATTGAAAGGGGCCAAATGAAATACATAAATGAAAAGTTTCGATGTTATATCACTCTCTTGAAGGATCTATGCTAAATAAATATTGAGCATCTGACATTAAAAAAATATTGAACTTCTACACTGAAAAGATTAGAGAAGACTCTGTAAAGGGGCTATTTAAATCTCAGAAAAAAATTAAAATTAAATGAATGAACTTTTAGGTTGGTAATAAAAATAAACTCATGTTCAGGACTTCGGAATGCAATGATTTAACTCTTAAGACCCCAAGGCTTTCAGAAAACAAAAAAGCCAGTTTCATCTCCATAATAGTGTTAAACTCTAAAATGTACAATAAAAAAAGAATATCTTAAAAAAATCACCATTATGGGAAGTACTGTTTTAGGAAAAGAAGACCAGCTATAAGACTACATTGTAGACCCAAATTTAAAACAGAGTGAACACATAAGTTGTGCTATCTGGAGAAATAAAGTCAAAAATGTCAGCAGCAGTTCATAAGTAACTGTCTTTAATATTTTTAGAACTGTTTTTGTGTAATTTTGTAGTAAAATCCAAATCAGTAAGCTGTAAGAAAAAAAATCTGCAGTCTTGATACAGCCATCTTTCTGTATATTTGTCTCATTATAATAATTGATAAAAATCACGATCATAATTATGGCCTCCTCCAGTTATCTCAAAAAGAAGTAAATATCCCTTTTTCTAAGTAATTTCTGCTTGGCAGGACTATAGACACATTTAAAAACTGACTTCTTCCAACATTTTCCCATATAAACATATGTACAGGTCTATAATAAAATTTGCACTGGTCCCGAAGACTGCTTAAGAAGGCGTTCATACTGTTAAGTTTACTAGATTAAAGAATTGGCTTTAGCTCTGAGAAATTGATCTTCTAGAGTGTTGTCCCTCTCCTGGCGGAGGTGGGCAGAAGTGGGAATGGAGAGACTGTGGGAAGGCATCCTTTGCTCCAGGAAATGGCTGGAAAAGTTGGTAGAAAATTTTAAAGTATGGGTACTTTCTTGGGAAAAAAAATGTTCTAAGTAAAATTTTGATAGTTGATAGTCCTGTATTATATGCTAGTTTTCTTTCTTTTTTTATTTTTTGTACCAGGGATCAAACTCATGACCTCCTGGTTGCCAGGAAGGTGCTTATGCCACTGAGCTAAATCCCCAGCCCTCTTGATTTCTTTCTTTTTTCTTTCTCTCTCTTTCTTTCTTCCTTTCTTTCTTCCTTTCTTTCTTTCTTTCTTTCTTTCTTTCTTTCTTTCTTTCTTTCTTTCTTTCTTTCTTTCCTTTCTTGTTGTTGTTATTGGGTGGTTTGTTTGTTTGTTAATTTATTTATTGAGACAGGGTTTTGCTATGTAGTCTAGACTAGCCTTGAACTCACTATGTAGCCCAGTCTAGACTCAAATTTGTGGCAATCCTTCTGCCTCAGCTTTACAAGTGCTGGGATTATAAGCATGCACCACTATACATGGCCTGTTATTGTTTTGTTTTCTGGCCTGGGAATCTACAAGTCTTAGCATTAGAGTGCTTTACCAAGAAGAGAACCACCTTGGGAAGATGATCACTATAGCAAACCCATCTGGATGGTCAGGCTTCCTCTCGGGTACTTACTGTCATTTTTCTTTCCAAAGCTGTTTCCCCTGCTGTGTCCAGTGCAGCTCTTGAAATTCCCAAGGAGGATGGTGGAGGATGAACAAAAGAAGACAAGAGTCAAGATGCTGAAAGTTGAGGTCAGGTGGAGCCCCTCTCCTGATGAGAAAAAGGACCACCCAACAACTGCAGTGCATTTATTTATACAATCAGCATAATAGGATGTTTATGGAGAATTTAAGAGGAGGGTAAGATCTAGAACAGGTAAGAACATCTAATCTTTAGCAAAACATCATGCCTTGGCAGTTACACAGGGAACAAGAGGGAAAGTGTCTACATTATCTCAGGGGAGGCCAAGTCGCTTTGTGTGTCAGCTCCCTGAGCTGTGTACATGTCGCATGAGGCCCTGCCAAACTCATAAGAAGCAGTGACCTTGTCCCAGATACCTGAGGTACAGATAGCTTTGCTCCCAACACTTCCCAAGCTGGTCTATCTTTGGAAACATATAGGACCCTATATAGACAGCCACTTTCTCTTCTCAGCCCAACAGCAGAGAGTGGAGACAGGAAGGAGAGCATAAACTCACCTATTTGGTTGTAGGATTAGTTACCTTCATTCTGGCCTTCTCAAATGGGGACATCTGTCTATAGAAGCTGAGTCAGATGTAAGAATTCATGTGCTGTGGACAGTGACTCTCACAGAGTTCATGCTACTGTCAGTGTAGACAGCCCAAAGTGTTCTTTTATGTTTTTCTGTTTCTTGGAAGTACTGGTATTGAACCCAGAGCTTGATGTAGGAGGTAGGGTGTGACAAAACTGGCTGGGGAAATACGCAAGACCTGTCAATTACAAGATCCCAGGACAGTGTCAGATAACTTTTAGGACCCCCTATATGGAACTTCTTGCAGGCTCCCATGAGATGTAGACAGCATAAAAGAGGCGAGATGCTTTGAGGAGCTCACTATCATGACCTCTCATGGGAGCCCACTCAGCGTTTATTTTTGCTTTTATCCTTTTGTCCCTTTGTTCAGCCCAAGTTTACCCTGAAGAACTAGTTCATCCCTTAGCCCTTAGCCCCTCACTTTTCAAATAAACTTTTAGCACCTTTTTCTAGGTTGTTTCATCCAATTCTTTGTTTGGGGCGAATAGGACCTAGAATACTTTTAATTGGTGAGCCATTTCTAAAGGAGCCTGACAACATCTTGGCGAGCCAGGCAGAAGATAACTTTTTGGCATGGCCAGCCAAAAAATAGAACACCTTTGTGTAATCAACCATGAGAATAAACTCAGGTACTAGAGACCATGGTAAAGCCCATGTTGGGTACTGCTTTTGTTTCTCTCTGCGAGGTGTTTTATTTTTATTTATTTATTTTTCCTTCTCTCCTTCTCACTCTTCTGCTCTATGCCCTAGGCCAGGAATGTAGAGGAATGTTCTCACACAGGAAGCTGTTGGCTGTTTTTTCAGCCAAGGGGAATGGGGAAGGGACTGTAGATTTTTGTTTTATTTTCTAACCACTTGTGTTCATCCCACAGGTATGCTTTGTTAGCCACATTTTGTTTGTTGTGTATTTTGCTAAATTAGCCTGCTCTCTGCTTATTCTAGTTTCTAAATGGCTTTTTCTTAGTTCGTGTTTTGACCAGCATGCCGCCACATTACCTTACCATATGGCCAACAGCACTGGGTCTTGTCACATGACCAGCCTCCGTCTTGTCTGTCGCATGACCACATGTAACTTGCACATGGGTGTGCATCACTGGCTGCTGCCATCCCTTGTTTTCTATCTCCTTTTTTTCTTTTTTTGAATAACTGGCCTTGCAAACTAAGCCTCTGATTTTAAACAGCATATGGGCTTGTGAGAACAAGAGAGGAACCTTTTGCTCTATTGCCACTACCACCCCCTTGCTACACACACGCACACACACATACGCACTCACACGCACGCACAAAACCTGTGTATTATCTCTTTAAGAACTCATGCCCACCTCAGCTACTCCAAGAGGCTGCCTGGGACCTGCACCAGCCCCGTATCAGGCATAATACAATGC